>JAUZND010025795.1:0-24142 GCA_034780555.1 Coelogynopora nodosa
TTTTTGTTTCTGTAAACAGCCCAATTCTTTATAGTATAGTGATATGCTTCATCGCAATGCTATATAAAATTGCTCTTTTAATACGGGCCAATATGTTTTAATAAAAATAATTTATTCAAAAACCATAGCTAGATTTTTCTACAATCTACATTTCTTTACAAAGTCAAATATTGTTTAAAATATATGTAAAATATTTAATGATCAATTAAATGCTCTTTTAATATGTTTTAAATTTAATTAATTTATATATTTTTATAATGTCATTTTAAATATGAATTATAATTTTCATCAATAATAATATGAATGTACATTTATTAAATAGCTAATGAATTCTTTTTGTTGTTGTTAATATATTATTTATAAACTAAACTTAATGACGTGTGGT
This sequence comes from Coelogynopora nodosa, assembly GCA_034780555.1. NCBI lineage: Eukaryota > Metazoa > Platyhelminthes > Proseriata > Coelogynoporidae > Coelogynopora > Coelogynopora nodosa. The sequence continues at coordinate 386 of JAUZND010025795.1, forward strand.
GCTTCCCATTTAGTAAAATATATAAAAATGTACAATTCAACCTTTAAAAGTGCTGACCTTTAAAGCAAATAATAAATACTCTACCATTTTTATTGAATGGATATATCTTAACATTAAGCTTTTTTTACAGTCTAGTCTGGCTAAATCATACAAGTAAAATGCAGAAACACTTGTCTCATTCAGCCAATTTCTTATTTAGGCAAAATTTAAAAAAATTATCAATTCTATGTAGTTATTTATATAGTATACATAATTATTCAAAAAAAATTGATCAAATATATTTACATAACCTGTCATCCAAGTTTTACAATTTGACTCAGTTTAGACAGTGGAAAATACATATAAATTACTGTTTTTGACATAATCACTCATCCAAAGTTCAGTTTAGGTGATTCCAGTGTATCTCAAATTAAAGACATATAAAGTATTTCCAAAATTATGTTTTAGCCAGAGTTAGTAATAAAACCTTGACATGGTTAATGATGTGAATTAGAATTAAATTTTATTGATTGTTTGATATGCAATTATAAAAACATATTTTGGATTTTGATATATATATAATAAAAGTTCTACCACATAAGTTTCAAATAAAACTAAAATAAATTTATCATTTTTTTATTTTCATAACAATTTTTAATTATTTTATGTTTTTATCATGTTGTTTCAGGTTCAATATAAGTATATTCTCAAACGATTCTTCAAGGAATGTTTTTCTCTTTCCTAACATTGACAACTAAAGCTTGCAAGTAAGTGTAATCCTATCTAGGGACATTCATAATTAGGCAATCTGCATTTTATTATTATCATGAAATACATATATTTGCACAAAAAGTTTCTTATGGGATTGAAGTATTCTATAATTACTTTCTCAATTGTTGTTTGGTCAATTTGATTATGTGAGATTCAACTTATATTGTATGAATATTTGCCTTGAGATTTTACTTCCAATTGTCATGCTTTGCTTTTAAAATAATCATGGACACATTATATATACATTTTACTTTTCATTATATTTAATTTTCATGTGCTTTACTTTGACTGCTTAACCAACAGCCTTCAACCATTTCATAGTCACATACACACCATCAAGTATGCAGATAATGTTACCTGACCACCACTTAATCCAGAATTCTGAAGACGAAATATTTGAAAAATAATATCGAAACTGCATCATGCCCGCATCATGCATAATACCAGCCAGTTTAAGAATTCCATTATTAGATAATTTTGAATTTATTCCTTGATTTTTACCCATTTTTTCTATTTTATATCACCTCACTCTATTTGTTGGTATTATTATATTACCTGTTCTATCAATGTTGCCTTTCATAACTATTACCGACATGTTCTGAAAAGAATAATGAATAATAATTATTATTTAATCTTTTTCAAACTGACAAATATTATCATGAATGTAAACTTTTAAATTAAAAAAATATATAAATTGTTTATGTACCGCACTTTCCTGCTTATATTATTAAAGAAAACCAACCAGACGCTGTTTTAAACCTGTTTAAAAGTATTAAAAACTTATGAATAGTATGTTTGTGTCATTTATAAAAGCAATTAATATCTTAACTAATATTGATAATTAAAACTTATTAGTCTTTTTGTATATTGACAAATTTTTATTGTGTCCGTATTGACGAGCATAAGAATTTGCTGTTTAAATCGAAAGTAATTTTATTTGTACAATATTATTAGTAAATATCATTATTTACATAAGGTATTAATTTTTCCATATATAAACATAAATTGGTGTGATTTTTTGTTTTATTTGTAGCCAAGATGAGAGCAATGTAGTGAAACCAGTCAGTAGTTTTAATACATGTTATTTGATCCTGATTAGATTGTGTTTATCACATTCTCCTGTCTTTTGTACTTTCGTCTCTCAATCTTCCCTGTACAGCGTTCGAATTTTCCTGCCACCTTATGGTCAACTTTTGGCTAAAACAATGTCCACCAGTTCCACCCGGAAGGCGCCCAAGATCTACACGAAGACCGGCGACAAAGGGACCTCGGCTCTGTTCTCTGGCGAGCGGCGGAACAAGGATGACCGTGTCTTTGAGGCGCTGGGGACGGTGGATGAACTCTCATGCACGCTTGGCTGCTCACTAGCTCATCTGGCCGAGTCGGCCTCTCCGGAGCTCTCGGTGAGATTGAGGAAGATTTAATGGCAACAACGCTGTGTCTTCTGTGATGTTGTACTGAGACAGGGTTTCACAGGGATGAAATCAACACGGTATTGACCAAATGTGGCTACAACTTTAGAGATGTGTCCTCCTTCGTCAGAGTTGAGAAATCTAATTGTATAATACATAGATCGGTTTTAAATTAACAAGAATTGCACTTGAAGGGACAAAATAAAATAGGCCTAGTCATTTTAATATCCAATATGCTATGTTATATCAAAAGTAAAGAAAGAATGGCATGAGCAATTGTGAGATATTTTGTATCTCTATAAATAAGTTGCTGAAGATTCATTGTATTGATTGGCTGTAACTTTTTGCTCAATGTAAATTTAACTATCGCCAAATTTGTGCAGCTAGCACATATCTTCCACGTGAGTAAAGTCAGCACCAGTGGATGGGCCATAGCTCGTCCTATAGGCGATGAACAGCAAGGTCATCTTGAATTTGTGGTGATATCATTGAATATTCGAGTGTATAAAGCGATTATGTCCTTAGCATGTAGTAGACAGATGCATACTGTAATCATGTGACCCATTTTCATTATATGTAACGAATATACCCGTAAAATGTAAGTGCATTATATAGGTACGTTATTACCGGAGGTACTTCAGTAGATAATATGAAATAGACTATTTTGTAATCACCCAACAAGGTGTAGGCTACGTTAAAACGGGAGTATATTGTATTGATCCTTTACAAATTGATTGTTTATGTATCTATACCAATTTGACTAAAAATTATGTAAATTAAAGAAAAGTATGCTTTACATGCACAGGGTTCTTACACCTCAGGAATATTTCTAAATTTTCATCGAAAACTCAATAATTTCCTGAATTTGAAGGAAAATTGAGGAAATTTAATTTATGTGAATAATGTTTCTTGTATGCTCACATATTACAACTATTATATATTCCTAGGTATGACATAAATCGCATCTACCAAATAAAATTTTAATATGCTTATTTTTATAATATGTACTACTTTTTATTACTATTCTACTTATATTTTACTCAATTTCACCCATGTAAGATATTTCGGTCGAATAATATGTAGATATTTGTTTTATGGAATGCGCAGACTAAACAATAATTTAAGCAAAATATGTCGCAGAATGCACTATTTTACCAAGTATAATAATTATATACATTTATAAAAGACCTATGTTTGAAAATTCACCACAAGTTAAAGATATCAATGAATAATATGTTATTTGTGTTCAATATTTCAATTTATCGATTGGAGAATATTGGATATTATTGCCCTCTATATTCAGTTTAATGCTTCATATAGTTACCTACATTAAATACATGCTTCATAGACTCAACAAAAAAAGACAACGAATTCATTGAAAGTAACCCCCCCCCCTCAGGACGTGATGACCTCCCAGCTCACCCTGGTCCAAAGCGTCCTGCAGGAGGTCGGCTCAGCCATCGCCACTCCGCCATCCTCCGCCCGGCCAGCCCACCTCAAGCGGCTGGCTCCCCTCCCCATCCACTCGCACACCCAGAGCCTCGAGGGCTGGATCGACACGATGACCGCGGCCCTCCCGCCGCTCACTAACTTCATCCTGCCCTCGGGCGGCGGCCACGCCTCCTCCTCGCTCCACCTGGCGCGGGCGGTGTGCCGCCGGACGGAGCGCTGTCTCGTCCCGCTGGTGGCCGACGGGGATGTTGGGGAAGAGTTGGGCGTGTTTGTCAACCGGCTAAGTGACTGTCTGTTCACGATGGCGAGGTTTGCCGCCTTGAAGTCGGGTGGGAGGGAGGCGGTCTACAGGCCCACTGTTGCTCCTGGGGCAACGGACTCGACGAAGGAGGATTAGAGTAACGGGAGGGACTCCTGTGTGGCCTGGTGTACTTGAATATGACATAGTGGTGCTTTGCTCTCAAGCGCTTATTCAGTTAGTTCTCTGTTGTCTTGTGAAGCGGCATTGTGTCAACATATTGTGCTATTTAATAGAGGATGTTTGTTTTCTTTGAGATATACTTTGTTATATTAAATTATGTTCAATTTGCATTGTTATCTACATTTATCGAGTGATCACAATGATATATATTTTTTGGTAGTTTCTATTGTACTATATTACACTTTACATTATAAGCTCATACTTTTTGTATTTTATTTCATTCAGTTTATTCGTTAAATAAAATTCTTTATTTGTTATTATTATACTGCATTTTAATTGACTTTTTGTAATGATTTGTATTTTACAATAAAAAATAGTTTTGATAGATTTTGTGTCCGTTTCCATCATTTTTAGGTTATTAGTAAATAATAATTTAGTAATATTATAATTAATGCATGTAGTAACTTTTAAATTATAATTGACAGTAATTTTATTTTTGTTTCATTCTATCTATTTCAATCCTAAATATAAGCACAGGAATTAATCAAAAGTAAAATAGGTTGGAAACTTGTAAAAATTATAAATTTTTTAATTATTTACCCATTTATTTTAACTCTATAATTATTATATAATTACCGAAATCAATGTATTTATCCCAATTAATTAAATTTTTAGTTGTGTTTTGTTCTATGATTTCAAAATAGTGTCAAATGAGCAAATCGTTTCTGGAAAGAAACGATTAGAAAATTAACGACTATTAAAAAAATAATTATATCGCATTTATATTTGATTTTTTCGATTGTCTTTAATTTTAATGAGATTTCAACGAAATGAATATGTATTTTTAAAAGACTATAATGCCTGATGAGTCAAATAGACACGCATCAAATTTAGTACATTGTGTGTGTGTAGTATTTTACAACAATTCTAAATATATGATTTGTTCTTAGTACACATTCATTAATCATATGCTTGATTACCGACAATGATATGCTAATACATAGAGAAAGACGAAACATTGTCAAAATCTGGTTAAAAAAGGGGTTAACCCTTTAAACCCGGCTATGCAAAAGTTTTGCCTATTTTTCAACAAAAATAAAGTCGTAAAATTTGTATGTAAATGCACATAAATACTTATCTGAAAATGTTCCAAGGGTGTAAGTAAGCCTATTCTCATTTTTTATGCATTTTGAAACCACTAATATTTAAAAAATTGTCTAACAATGTTATTTTTAGATTAATTTGTATGACTGACATAATCAAGTTTTACAAAATTTTTAAGATCTGTAATATGCTGTCAAACACAGTGATGATGCTTTTTTGGTTCTCTTTGGTATTGTTTAAGCATTTAACTAAACATAAAAAATTATTTAACAATAATAATTTGCTCCGTTTGTCACAAAAGTAATTTTTTTTTAAATGGCATAGTTTTCATAATTGGCTAATCTAATAATAAAAGTTGACTCGATTACAAATTGTAATTATTATTTCTGCATAAATAGTACATACAATACCTATAACGGTTTCAAACATTAAATATAATTATTCTATGATTATATTGGTAAGTTATATGTATAAATGTTGTAATACATTTACTGACATAATTCACAATTGAAAGGCGGAAAAATTTAATCTGACTCGATTATATTTTGGCCAGTTTCAGATTTCATAATTTTAAAAAATTGTTCACATAAATAGAACATTTAGTCACTTTTATTAATTTAATCTTTGAAACCGATGTACAGAGAAGAGACGGATTTATATAAATTTTCGATGCAATGCACCTTTTCAAATTATTTTATTAAGGATACTATTTTGTATAAATAGTATAAATATATATATATAAATAGCCTAAATAATTGGTTATAATTACCAGTCGCAACTATTTAAGTGTAAAAGAATTTAAAAATAGTATTTAAATAAAATATATATATAGAGTGAATACTAATTACTTCATCATTCCACCGCATTGTTTCTGCTTCATATCTCCTCTTTTACAGTTTAGTAGGCTAGACGTTATAATTGGTTATGCCAAGTGCATAAGTAGAGCATTTAAACAAGTTCAAAATACTAACGTAGCATATATATATATATATTTTCACTTAAATGTTAATAAAAAATATTAACTATATATAAACATCGAGCGTAGTGTAAAAAAAGAGAACATATTTTTAAAATTTATTATACGAAAGTAAAACAAATTATTCATATTGATTTATTTCTAATAAAGTTGCGATTATAAATAACAACCAACAGGAGGATATGTTACTTACGAAAATGTACGATGTTTTTAAAGTGAAGTTTATATTTTATTTCAACATAGTTTTAAACGTATTAAATAGCGATACTTTTTTCATAATTTATTTTGATATTGTTTCCTGCTGTTTAATAATATTCTACTCAACAGACACAAGTAGTACAATATTAAAATACACATTCCTTTCAAGGCATTGATTCATTGACTGACACAACCAATGAAAAAGTACAACACTGTAAATAAATCGATAGCACCGGAATATTGCCCCTAACAACTGACGTACACAACCGCCATCGCTTTATGAAAATGCGAGCAGAAGACACAGTAACGGTGTCACTAAAGTTTATTCCGTGAGCTGATTGAGCTGAGTGTTTATATCAAGTGAGTAAGTGTTATTAATTCTATTATATAATAGGACACAGTACGAGTTTATTAAAATGTACATAATATTATATATGTATTATAAATAATAAATATATGTATTAGTAAATAAAAAATATTTATTATGTGTACGTAATATGCATATGTAGCCTATAATAATGTAATTACAATAGTGTATCCACGGAAGTAGCATATCTATATATTGTGATAAACCTTTAACATATATAATATAAAATAATTAAAAAATACTCTTCATATGTATTTATAATATCTACTCTCACTGAGTTATAATAACTAAAGTAAAACAATATTGCTAGATTTGACACATAATGTATATATCAAAATATTTACACTTTTTAAATATCGAATAAGTATTGACGTTGTTTATATTGTAGTATATTTTATTGATCTTAAATTTCAATGATAAAAGAAGGATTCATCAATTGGAGATAATAAATATTACCATTCTAGTTTATAATTGACAGTTTTATTTGAGAAAAAATATAATCTTGTTCAGTCCCAATCAATCACTTTTTCCAAGTATTGTATACATGCTTATCCTAGGATAAATAATAAACGGAGGGACTAGCATTTTGTTTTTACAAATTTTGCTTTAATGACGTAAAATGTTTCATTTGCAATTCTGAACTGCCTTACATTTTCATATAGCAGTATTAATAACGTATGTTGTTAAAATAAATGTATTATATTGTATATATAAATTGTTGGTGATTACGGATATAATTATCCCAACTGAAATTGTAATCACCTATGTTCCGTTAACAATCATTTTCTTCGAGTAGTCAAACGCATATAAGATTTGTCTATGAACACATAATTATGATTGCCTTATATAGAATAATGTTGCCTACTTTATTTATCTCGCTTTGATAGAGCGTACACATTTCACACCGATCAAAAAGGAGCTAGAGGAGCAGTCAGTAAGCAATCATGGTGGATGTGAAACCGAAACAAGTGAAGCTCCAGCAAGGAAAGCCAATTCCAGTGCACTCGCCCAAAGTGCGCCTCTTCATGGGCCCGGCCCTGGAGAACGCTCGAAAGAACCGCGCCTCCACGATCGGTGACAATATGGACTACAGCAAGGAGAATGCCCTGGTTTCAGTCCCTGGCAAGCCCAGGTGTTCCGACTCAAGGGGTGGGGCGATTATAGCAAAACATCTTCAGACACAGATGGACAAGTAAGCGGCCTTCGATGGAGGGAGGGGGGGGGGGGTCTGTAATCGCTACCAGCCCCCCTTTTAAAAATATATCCGCTTATTTAGAAAATATTGATCTATCTTGAAATACTAAACTAATTTTAAATATGTGTCTGCATTAATTTAGAGTAATAGTCTACCATTACAATGAAAGAACAAGACTCATAATAGGCACCGACAGAGCAGCAGTTCAAAAGATATTCAGAAAAAGCATTACATACATAGGCTGGGAATAGGTGGGAAAAGGTAGCTATATATATTTGGAGTCTAAATTAGACATCCACTCTCCTTAGCGAAATCCTACATCAACTATATGTATACTGTTGAGCTTCTCCTTGTTGCAACTGCGTTCACCAAATAGCATGGAACCAATTGTATTCTTTTAAAATAAATAAGACTTCATAAATAAGGAAGCATATTAATTTAATATTCAACAACACATATAAATAATTCAATAATTTAGATAATTATAATAATGTTCACAACCTTGGCTGAACATTATCAAACTAATGAACATTTTTAACAACTTTAATATATATTTCCTTAGGTTCTCCAATATGTTAATGCAAACGTTATCATATAAAATTTGCAGTAAAAAGGAAAGACTATCTTTTTAGTTTAATGTTATAAAAAATTATTTAAAATAATTTTCAAGTATAAATAATTTTTTATATAAGTAGTACTGTACGTATTTGTGGCAATCCCAATTACGATTCGTCATTCTTTGAGAAAACTACTTTGGGCAATATACAAAAACAACGATGATATTAAATAGAACAATATTTTTCGGATCTAACTGAGTTTATAGTATATTTTTGATCTGTTGAATAATACATTCAAATTTAAATTTTTCAATAATTACAATCAATTAACTTAATAAAATCAAGTAAATGAATATAATTTATTGTTGTAATATTATTAAATTTCCAATCTATTACAAACTAGAATGAAGAAACAGATAGCCCTGAATACATGATAATTTTTATTATTAAAAATTTAATTATTTCCTTTTTAATATAGTACAATTCAAAAATCTGTTGTTTACCTCGCTTTTAACAATCTTGCGTTCTGCATCGTATCCGACAGGGTCTTGAATCCAAGCTTAGAGGCTTACACAGAACCTGCGGCCCCCCTGCGATGTCCAATGCAGGAAAGTCGAGAGAACATGATGAGAAGTCGTGGTACCTTGGTCCTGGTGGGGAGTGGTCCCGTACGTACAGTCCCAAATGAAGTACATACTAGGTGTCCGGGACCCCAAGTGAGTACTATACAGATTACTTGTTAACACTAGACATTCAACATGTCTGCTTTTAGTGCCCTTCTTAATATATATGCAAGAGGCCAGATTTACAGGGTGTAGTAGCCTAAAGCTTAAGAATAAGTAATGTGTTGGTTGCTTCTAACTTGGTTGTAAACTTTTTATTGAATATATCTGTTGCATATGAAAAAATACAACAAAATTCAATGTAGTCTTCATGTACCTTACATTTACACTGCCTATAGGCTTACTGTCAAAATTATAGTGTTGTGTTTTTATTATCATTACATTGGCATGTTTATTTTTTGCTTCTTCTCTTCGTTGTTTTTGCTAAGCTGTTTTATCTTTAAAACTATTTATTGCATTTTAGTAAAATTATTTAAGTTTATATTATTGGTTATCAGCTTCCTAATGATTTTGGTAGCTATGGGCCCTAGTATTATATCTTTATGCCCCTATATCCATACTTATAATGTAACACCTATGGAAACTGTCTGAAAGATCAAAATTATTTTTTAATTCATTAAAATTTCAAAGTCAAATTTATAATTTGCTTCCGTTTAAAATTAAAACATTCACTGGTTTTTTTCTTTCTTCAGAAACATATTAATTTTAAAGTATGAAAGAACAAGTTATAAATACGTGAACATAAAAATTATAATACAGAGTAGGGTGGCGTACCCGTCGAGAATCGACGATGAAATCGATTTAGATAATACATTTTGAAATGTAAATATTTATTTTTAAAAAGCGCAACATTCAATGAAATAAAATTTTCATTCGGAAGGTTTATCAAATGGCACGCGATCATAGAAACAAACACCACTTTTAGTTGTGTTTCAAACTTTTGAGATAATGCAATAGGCCTATATAAATAATCTATAGAAAGAAGTCTTTTATTAAAAAAACCAAAGGTCAATATCTAAAAAAATTCAAGAGTAACGTCCATTTAAAGTTTTGAAGTGAGGGTGCCTTTTTCGACAACAAATTTACAAGTGAGCAGTTTAAAGATACAAACTTATTTAGCATAAAATGCAATGGTTTATAATATAAGTTTAAATCAGTCTAAATTAATATAATAATTATTATTAATAATGTGGTAGACTTCTCTAGTGCAGTAAAATAATACTTAAAATGTAATACTTAAAACAAAATTGAGTACATGTAAATAGGTTATAAACAGGTATGCAACATTATATAGTCATTATTCAACGTTAAATTAAACACATTTATAAAAGTCAGACGAGTCTAATATTGCACACAAACAAGCACACCATACAAAGCGTTTATAAAGACCAACATTTGATCAAAACCAACTAAATGTCTCTAGCCAAAATTGTAAAATAAAGCTAAGGGGGTATTTTCATGATCGCGTCCTAAATCTTTTTAAAAAGTCTGTGAATTTTTTTATTTATCTATATAGTGGCATTTATGTTTTAGTGTTCTACAAGCTTCCGGTAAAAGTATAGTTGTCCGAGTTATTACATTAATCGGATATTGAATAGAACTCCTTGAATGATTTTACCAATATTCTTAGTGATCAGTAATCAAAGTATTATTATGTATAGGCATATGTTAAAAAAATTTGAGTTCGTGTTAATCTTATGTATAAATAATGTATCTTCACAATGTACCGCGTGTCATTTTACATAAAATCACCTCTCGATTATCCAGGCAATGGACAACCAGGAAAAGGGGCGCGGCCGGGGCATGTCAACCATCATGATGCACACCGGCGACTACACCTCGCCACGCCGCGTCTCCAAACAGCGGCCCCAAGGCACCGACCAGCAGGGCGAGATGGGCGGCTGTCTGGACCAGTCGAAGAAGTTCACCGCAGCTCCCCCGGCCTCACGATGCTCGGACCCGCGTGCCAGGGAGCAACTGGAGCGGGGCCGCGGCTGTATGGACCGGCTTATGGACGGCAGTCTGCCAGTGGACAGTCAGCCTAACCCGAGGGTCCGTCCAGAGGCGCAGAAGAATGCGGGTGTCGAGGGTCAGTCATCAATTCATGATGTATTTGATAGTTGTATTTTAGGTTTTCAAAACATAATTGAATAACTTATTATGCAGAATCTTTAAATTTGGGATTCCGTAAAGGGAACCTTGGGAATCTTTGGAAACTTGGGAACCTTTCTGCAACTCAGAATAAATGTTATGAGCACTAATCGTTTTTCTAGTTTAAAGCAAAGAGTATAACATGGCAGAAACGATTTGGTAGAATGTACATAAATACGCTTATCATAAAGTATGAAAATATATAAGACGATAAATGAAAGTAATGTGCCCTTTATTTATTTATTTGGATTAAATTTTAGTATAAGTGTTATAATTTGCATTCGTTAATTTTTTTTTATTCTTGTGTTTCGTGAGATATGTCGATGGTAGAAGTCGATGGTAGTCGATGGTCGTGAGAAGTCGATGGTAGTCGATGGTCGTGAGATATGTCGATGGTCGTGAGATATGTCGAGAGAAGTCGATGGTAGAATTTAATTAGTTTAGGAGCAAAAAGCTTTTAAACATAAAGAAAAACTAAATAATGTCACAATAAATGAAACATAGATAATAATTTAATTTTGATTTAACCACTCATCTGCTATTTTTTATCGAAGAATTTTGATATAAGCTAGTCTGTAATATGGCCGGAGTGCTGAACGAGAATTTTACTAATACTACTAATTTAGACATTATTCATTAGTATTGGGGGGAGCGGTCCAAAAATGATCAAACAGCTCTATTCAAACTTTCTTAATGTCGAATATGATCTACTATATTTCAAAGGTTTACTTAATAGAAACTTATTTATTCTAAAATATTTTAGGTCAAGTTTCGGTAAAATTTAAAAACAAATTAATCTTAATAATGCAGAATTAACTTTTAGAAATTATTAACCATTTGAAGATAAATAAAATATTTATTTTAATGTTGAGGATTTTGAGAGTCATTCAAGGAATTATATATGATGGTAATATAGGCTTACCCTATTATTTTAACGGTATTTTATTAGTAATGAAGAAATCAATAGTTCAATACAAATACTATAATAACTGATGAGACATCATTCATACACACACACGTTCCTGCTCATACAGGGAAGAGTGAGAGAGGGCACCTCCGTAATACAGACTGTACGCACTGGTCGTGAACAAACAATAGATATACCTGCATACATATCTCCCCAATCTATACGTGACACCGGGCTGAAGTGGTTAAACAGATAAAGTACGTGGTCTGTTCATATACTAGATAGAAATATCTCTATAGAGCCATAAGTTGGTATTTCGCCGCGTCGCGCTTAATGAGAACTAAAATTATTTTTTCGCCGCGATGCGCTCAGTCGCGTTTCGTAGCGTAGCGCTTGGTGGGTATAATACTTAAGATGTCATATCAAAGGTTAATTTCAGAGTGTTATTTAATAAGCTTTGTATTTTTATCTCTTAAATCGCTTTTAAACAGTCTAAATACTGTCATATATGCTTAATACTACATTTAATGTTAAAGAAATTATTTCCATTTTTAGAGAGAAAAAAGGGGTTATATTGTTATTTTTCGATAATTATTAAAATATTGACATAGTGCCCAGAATTCCGGGATTGCAATTTGCATTTTGCGGTGCGTAGTGACTTTATTTCGTTATTATGGATTACATTTCTTATCTTAATATTTTACTCTATAACGTCAATTATTATGTGCATTTAAATATTGTAAGTTTCCAAGACAACAACTTTATTTAAGTATTTTTCCACTGCACTGTCTTCGATAGCCATTCCATATTTTCTTTTATTCCGGCTCTTCCACCAAACATAACCCTATATACTGAACTGGTATCCTTCCCATCCACGCACGACAGGTCGCGGTCTACGCGACACCATGCAGGGTGGACCGGAACTTGACCCTCAGCCTGCCCCACGGGTACGGAGCGAGGCCTCCGGCAACTTCAACAAGAACCGCGGTGTGCTCACCAGCGAGCAGTACAGCTACAACAGCAAGCCCGACGATGCGCCCCGCCCCGGCCCCCGCCTACGCTCCGAGGCCGCGACCAGTATAGGTAGGGTCCTGTGCAAAGTATCGGTAAAGGCTGTTGTTGAAATATAAGTCCCTATATAGGGACACACAACAAAAAATATAACTAAATTATATGAAAAGAAATAATATATTTATAATAAAATATCGTGGAGCGCTTTCACCCACAAGTAATATAATAAGAAATTATATGAACATAGTAAATTAATTTAAACACAAATCTTTTTTAAAATTAAATTCAGTTATAATAATGTCTATAAAATTGTTAAAATAATAAATAAATAATTATAATCAATACTTCCAAGAAACAACTAAACTGATTTACTGTTGTTACTTAAAATCTTTCTTTATTTAGTTGTGATTTAAAGTTTAAATACTGACATCTATTAAAATGTGTAACAGAAGCCTCTTATAATAGAGGCTCCCAGAGTGGTCAAGGCCAAATTTATCGTTTCTATATTAGACATTTACGAAGGCTGTTTGGAAATGTTCAGTAACTGACAAATTGTTTAATGCACTTTTTACACCATATATATTTTCAAAAAATTTACTAACGAATTTGATCACATAATTCATGACTCAATATGATGTAAAAATAACCTTATAATATATTTTTAAAATGGTGTCCGGCTGTATCAAAGTACAAATCTAAAAGAATGAAACTTTCGTTTATTACTTAAATTCTTGCATGTTATCTACTAAATAATTTCGTTGGGCTTGTAAAGCTTATTCGGATAACTAACATCATGACTTCATTCATTTTAAAAAATAGTCTAAAAATAGGGCTTCTCATTCAATTGATATTAACTTTTTGTTATTTATTCTTCGCATTTTTTTAAAAGTCATTAAATTCAAAAGTTCCAAATAAGTGATATTATAGCTGTGTCCATTTTGCCTATGGACATAAAGTATCTATCTATCTATTGTATATATTGGGAGTATAATATTAAATTATTGCATTTTTAAAATTAGAATTAGTAAACATATTAGTTTACTGATAAAGCTATACTAGAGTTTTGAGCGTTATATGTTTTAATTATTTATTTATCTGTTGCAATATTTTTCTATGTCAGCTGTTCCATAATATTATTAGCTAACTATTTTTGCTAATTAATTATAACCAAACTACCCATTGCAAACTTTTACGTCAGTGATGGACTAATTTTGATAACTTTATTTAAGTTTAACCTTATAAGTTATGGAATTTTCGGGAAAAATGGGAAAAAGCATTAAAAGTGATTTAAAAGCGTTAAAAGCTAATTTACAAAAACTTCACTTTCATGACATTTTAGCTGCCAGTGCTCAAGGCAACATTACACGCAATCTCTTTCAAAAGTACGGCACTCTCCCGGGTGACTCGAAGCCCAAGCCCCATGTACAGCCGCGGGCCCGGGGCATTGCCAAGATGTCGCGGGGTGGTGCCATGAAGGACATGCTCAATCCCAGCAAGCCGAAGAAAAAGCGGCGCGCTAAGAGTGCTCATTATTGATTACCGATTTTTGTTTTACTAATTATTACGCAACACTGTACACGTCTATGTTGCATACATTTAGAGGTGATACGGCAATAAGTGGATTTAAACGCTGAATTCCTGCATTGATTCAGTGTTTAACTCCGAGTATTAATAAAGTAAATATGTGCGAATGATAATGTTGTAATGAATATATTATAAATCACGATTACGTACATACATGAGTTGACATTACGAATTTAATTGAAAGCATACACCGAAGTTGCAAGTCTTGATTATCTTTTGCCGAATTGATCTATTAGACGTAATTTATGCCATCAATCTTTACTTCAATTTCTTTTAAATAATAAAATAATAAAATATTTAATACTTTCTAAGATTTATTTTCATGTTAATAATTTACCATTATTTCAAACATTGTGTTACATGGGTTACTATATTTAACATTATTTTTCAAATGTAAAGATTCATAAATGAAAATGTACTTTATTTATTTTTTCATTGCATAATTGTAATATTGATTAATTAAATAATGTTCCAATTTTAACTGAAAAGTGTAAATTGTTATATTTGTAACTGCTTTGTTGTTGATGGGTGGAGGATTATATATTTATCTTACTACTTAATTTGAGCTAAATTTGACATTTTTTTAATACTCGTATCTTAACTAGTTTATGATGAAGATTATGATTTTATTATATACGAAGTATTACATATTATTCTAAAACTCTTCAGAAATTCACTAACGATAATAATAATATTTATTGGATATATTGAACGATAGCCTATTTGAAGGCATTTTTTGA
This sequence comes from Coelogynopora nodosa, assembly GCA_034780555.1. Taxonomy (NCBI): domain Eukaryota; kingdom Metazoa; phylum Platyhelminthes; order Proseriata; family Coelogynoporidae; genus Coelogynopora; species Coelogynopora nodosa. The sequence goes on from JAUZND010025795.1 coordinate 15,834, forward strand.
TGGTTCAAGGCCATAGTTTTTAGTTATATGATGTTTTCAAAATCATCGACATATATATTATAAAGAATCACATCATGGACAACTCGTTATAGTATAAATACGATATTTATTTCATGAAATTAATTATTAACTAACTAAATTAATAATATAAACTTAATTAATTAATACATATTTTACGAAGTAACCTATGAAGTTAGTTGACAAGTGTGAATTTAAACCTAATAATACAAAACTTAACATCGGTATTAATATTTGTTTACACATACTTTATAATGTTTATTTCATAGATATTTCAATAAAGTTATGAAATATTATTTTTATGTAACAATTAGATGCTATAGAAACTATTATGTTAAGACTGGTGTGGTGAGATAATTGCATATTAGGCCTAAGATAGCCACATAATCTTTGGTGTCATCTCACTTAGTCTTATTTCATTTTGCCTTATTTTATTTAGGCTTATTACCATACTTTTCATTTTGTCTTCCATTTTGGGTTCAACTATAGGTATTATAATAATATAGTAAAAGTAAGTATATATGAAGCTAATATTAACATAATCAGCAGTAGACAAAGCACACCTGAATCATTATGTACCCATTGTAAGTATATATATGTTGTAGACCTGTAAAAACATTTCCTGGGATTATCTGAAACGTTCCGTCCATGAACACAGTCTTAGCATCACACAGGTACGGGAGATTTTGCTGTGTTCCATAATATATAATTAACCGATCGTCTTTCTACTCCATTGTTTGCAATAAAGAAATCATGATCCATCCTTTGTTTATGCCCTATATCCAGTGATATTGAGCTCATCAAGAATATGAAGAATTTTGGGAAGTGTACTCATTCTAGCACAATGTAACGCATAGCGGTACTTTGAAAATAATGGTCTCATTTGTTAAATCTATGTCAGCAAACGCTTCATTGTAAACTCTATGATAAAAACTAAAATGATAGAAGAATTCCTGATAATCGTTTATATATATATAGCAGGACAGTGAACAAATATAGTATTACGTAACTTTACATCAATTTGAACAACAGTTAAAAACAACAACATTGTATTTTATGTATTTATAATTATGAGGTTCATACCGTAATGTTGTATAATATGAAATTTCATAATATAAAAAGGTGCAATACATTTTGCCGTATAGATTGTGTCATAATATTTATACATATTGGCGTAAATATATAAATGCCGTATTACAAAATATCGTATTATTTATAAAAATGTCGTATATATATTTTTTCGTATAACAGATATATATTATTAGTATACATAAAGGTCGTAACATACATTAAATAGGCGTATTGCAAATTACTTCTATAAATGACTATACATGTATTTAATCGATTTTATTTGGTATGCACAGTTATGTCATTGTGAGTTTGTGCTAATGAACTTTATACAATATGTTTATATAAATTCCTATACATATTTATTCATATAATTTTGGAATATACGAAATTTATATAATATAGTTGACTTAAATTTATTTATATAATTTTGTAATTTAAGAAACTCTTAATTTATATTTATTCATATAATGTATGTTTGACTTAAATTATACGACAATTTATATTTTAATTAGGACTATTTTATATACGTCCTTTTTGTATTTAGGACTATTTTATATATGTACGTCCTTTAGTATTTAGGACTATTTTACATTATATACGTCCTTTTGTATGCGTTTTATTATATACGTGTTTATGTATACAACAATATATATAATACTACAAATTATATACGACAATTTCTATACGACATAATGTATACGTCTAAATTATATATATATTTTTTATATAATACGGAATTTTATGAGTAAACCTAATTATATAAGACCATATGCAACAACTGCGTCATCGGATTAACTTAGTACAATGATAAGACGAAATGAAATAATACGTAAATGCTACGTACCCGAATATTTCACTTGTAGTTTATTTATACCAATCGCCAATATTAAAATGTTACTGGTACCACAGCACAAAGAGCATACGAAAAATCTAGACGTTTGCAAATTTAAAAAATAGGAAAGAATCATGATTACCACAAATATACGTTTATATTAATTACATCTTCATTCCTCGTTAGTAAAGTGTTAAATCTATTATTTTACGGTAAAATAGACTGTTATTAATTTATTTGTTACATTCTTACTACATGTGTGTATGCGTATATATAATTATGAGCATATGCATCTTGATAAATAATATTGAATAAGATAAAATAGTTTTTGAATATAGAAAGTAGGCCCTAATCAGATTTCATCACTGTTCTATATCTAGAGGTAAATATAATAAGATTCAAAAATTGTTTTAATTATTGCAATAAAATTACTTTCTATATTATTCAATAACTGTGATTTATAAAATACTGCTATAATTTTCTCACTAACAAACTCGAATATTCTCATACATAAAATTGCTTTCAGTTAAATAGAAATTTAAAATCTACGCCCACCAAGCACGACACGACAGAAAGTCGCGCGGCATTTAATTAATTTAGGTTTTCACTAGGCACGACTTGACGTGTCATATTTTGATGTTTCTACTTAATTTACATTGGAATATATGCACTTCTTCGCGCGACGTCGCAGAAAAAGTTGAATAATATAAGCTTCAGTTTCGTCGTGTCGCTTCGTGTCGCGCCTGGTATCAATAGGCTCATTGAAAAGGTGTTTATTCAACTTTTTGCGGCACATCGCGTCGCGCCTTTGTGGGCATAAGCCTTTTGACGTGTAAAAACAATATTGCTACAGAAAGGGTTTTAGCTCCCCAAAAAAGGTAAATCACAATGTTAGATGTTAGTATAAAAAAGTATATTGTAGACATACTCCGTGATAAAACAATATGTCTATGAGGTTCAGGTATATTATAATGTATATAAATAGATGACCCATCCCGCAAGGACCAACAAGTGGGTAGGAAAAGATTAAAACACATCTGTGAATCATTTATATAAAAGAACACAGCTTCGACAAATAAATTCTTGTAACAGCAGCTACTCTGTATTACGTCGTCATGATAAATGTACTCTGTTGTTCCATACAATGGCATTTTAAAAATCAAATTTTCTAATACAAATCAGGTCTATATTGTTTATAGGTGACAATATTCAGTGGCACAAGAAGAGATAACACACTGTCATGGAGGATGTCTACATCTGTACAGTGCTTCGTTAAACACCATAATATATGATAGATATATGGGGGAGGGGAGGAGAGGAGAAGGCGTGTTATGTACACTCGAGATAATTCAATAAAAATATATTTAACCTCCTTAACCATTTTCATTGTCGGGCCAAACAGTATCTGTGACTGGCTCAAAATAAGTGAATATGTAGCAAACGAAAACAATATATATATATTCTATTACATAATATTATTATCCACAATTGTGCTTGATTTTTTACATAAAAGTAGGGGACTGAATAAAGCTCAACTGAAACAAACAAAACACCACAGCCAAATAAAGCTGTGATTATGCCGGAGGGAGGGAGGGAGGGAGGGAAGAGGAGGGGTGGGGGGCTGGAAGGAAGACTCAGTAAGTGCAAATCGGAACACAGAAAGCAGATTTGGTTGTGTCCTCTTCACTGAAGATGTCGACAGTCGTTAAATTGTAAAGTATGAAAACAATAATAAATCAATCATACAAATAATAAAAAGCGATATAGTTTTTTCAGGATAACATTGTGATATTCTACAACAGTAGTTATGTTTAGTTCAACAAAAAACGGTCTCTGTATGCAATATAACTAGTAAATCCAAGTCCATATGTTTCAATTTTAAACTCAAAGTAATCGGTTATGTTAATAAATATAAAATGTGTTCTGATTTCATTTATACCATCTGGACTGACATTATATTTTTTCTTACAAACTATATAGGCTATATAACGTTTTATATAGAGTGAGGGAACTTTGCAAATCTGTATTTCTATAATTCCATAGAATCGAATGTTTTCGATTACCTTTGGTAGGCAGAGGAGCATTTTGCCATTAAAAATTTATAATAGGGTCTATTTAGAATAATTAAATACAATGTTGATGCTAGTGCAACCAGACCAATGCCAATGTTATTGCATAAAACGAATAGCTTTGATTATAACCTTATGCTTTTTAATTTATAGTATTTCATAGATATGCATCGAAAAATTATGTTTATATATTATTACGATACTCAAAACTACAATCGTGTCTACTGATTTCTTTCAATACAACCGTTTAAAGATTATTGGATTAATATTACGGAGATATTCTAAATGTATACTAATAAACACAGATTGACCTGAGCATTGCATTAACACATCGACAAAGAATTCACTAGTTAATGATAAAAACATAATACATACACTGTTCCCGTTTTTTTTATACGGAGTAAAAATATTCAATATTATTCGACAATAATCGCACAACTGTAAGCAACATCCCCTTTGTTTATAGTCAGCAGACACGAGTGTTCTGAAAGAAAGAACTCTTATTTTCACGCTCCAGATTAAAAAAAAGAGGAAAAGATACACTGCTACAAAAACGGTTTCTACGGAACAAAACGATATGTGTACATGTGGGCAAATTTCCTCTCCAAAAAAAGGAGAAATTTGTATTATTGATGGATGACAGTAGCACAAAGATGATCTGAAAATGGAATGAAATAAGACGGTTCATCACAGCAGTCAACATTGTTCGCATCATAATTAACAAAAAAGTGAAAGAAGTAAAAACATGATAAAGTAAAAACAAAGCAAACAAAGGAGCGAAAAATTGGGGAACAGGGTGAAAAAACATTCATAGCCATCTTTAGCGGTACTGTGCCCAATAATTAACTTTTGAAAATTAATGTCAACTGACAAAAAATACAGGAAATCAGACTACTCGTGCTTTGAAACAAGCACGAGTAGAGTGTGATTGATGTTAAAAGTAGACATAAACTTTAGGAGAGGAAGAGCCTAAGTCATTTTCTAAATCAAAGTACATCAGCCAATTTAAAATATAATATAGTAGCTCTTATAACTGACTACTCATTCCTTGATTAAGTAGTATGTATGATTAATAAAAACAAAATAAATTATCGTCGGAGAGCAAGCACCATTTTATTATAAACACACACTCCGATCGATAGATTATCGCGCCCCTTTGGGATTGGATTGGCTGGCAGCCGTAGCGTTACTGACTCCTGATTGGTTGGAAGCAGCGGAAGAAGTGCGCCATACGCTGGGCAGAAGAATGACACCGTCCACCACCTGCGACATGTGCTTAGTGGACATGATTTCGGTGAATTTCTTTGACCCGGAGTTGTACCTGAACAGTGTATATGGGTGTGTTGATGGGGGGGATTGGATGCAAATTGTATACAATTCGAAATAAAAGAAATCTGATGTTGGATAATTTTTCAAAAAATTGAATACGAATCAAATAGTGGTCTTTAATTACAATTAAATACAGATAGTGAGAAAATATTTCTAGAAATTTAAATTAAAAATTCATAACAAAAGGGAAAACAGGAATATTTATATTTCTGGTAATATAATAAAGGTGTTTACTGCAGGATACTAACCAAATATGATAATATCATAAAACGACTACTGAGGAAACAAAGTTCCACACCATCTTTTACTAAGACTGTATATTAGTTATTATTCCGGAGCCGTTCCATAGAGTATAATAATATGCTATGTTTGGATTTTGATGGTAACACGTTCCTTTTGGTTTGATTATTTTGAAGTTTGGTCTTAATTGTTTAATTGTTGATTTCCTTTAAATCGTCTGGATATCGTAAACAATTTACTTTTGATCTTGTTTTTTGTAGTGGTATTGAATGAGGAGAGGAATGGAACGTTGGAATGTACTATTATCACATTGGAATATACTATTATCATATTGGAATGTACTATTATCATGTTAGAATGTACTATTATCATATTGGAATGTACTATTATCACGTATGATTGTACTATTATCATGTTGGAATGTACTATTATCATGTTGGAATGTACTATTATCATGTTGGAATGTAATATTATCATGTTGGAATGTACTATTATCATGTTGGAATGTTCTATTATCATGTTGGAATGTACTATTATCATGTTGGAATGTTCTATTATCATGTTGAATGTACTATTATCATGTTGGAATGTTCTATTATCATATTGAATGTAATATTATCATGTTGGAATGTAGTATTATCATGTAGAATATACTATTATCATGTTGGAATGTACTATTATAATGTAGAATATACTATTATCATATTGGAATGTACTATTATCATGTAGAATGTACTATTATCATGTAGAATGTACTATTATCATGTTGGAATGTACTATTATCATATTGGAATGTACTATTATCATGTAGAATGTACTATTATCATGTTGGAATATACTATTATCATTTTGGTGTTACCTACACGTAGAGGTTACTATTACAGTAAATATTACGCGCAAGATTTTCAGAGAGAATTTAAATATATAATAAATAAATTTGTATTGACCTTTTACAATATGTTTTTGTTGAATGACTGAATCTATGATGATTATAAACTCATTTTATGACAAGGCTGTCCTATAGAATGATATAGATTAAGAATGAAACGAAATAATCAATACTCCCACATGTACTCACAAAATAGCTTTACTAAACAATATACTGACTCAATATCAAACTGAAATGAAGCATGAACATGATACGACAATACTTTCGAGGATAAACTCACTTGAAGAACCTCTGGACCATTTCATGCGAGATTTTTTTTGGTCCATTACCGCAGACTTTCACCAGCTGTTCTTGGTCGTGAATGAAGGAATAGAGGCCCTTATACTGGCACCCACCCCCCATCAATATCATGAAATGCGTTCCAGATGATACATCGAGCTCCTGAAATTTGGATTAAAATTTATTCACGTTGCCTGTTGTGAACATTATCAATCGTTTTAGTTTAGTATATACCTGATTCCTCAGTAAATATTAAAAATAATTAGTTTAAAGTGTAAAATCTAGATTTAAAACTACGGATATGTTGCAAACTTGACTCAAAGAATTTTCCTTCTTTACAATCTGGTAAAATCAGCTTACACGGAAATCCTGACTAGAGTACGTAAACAAATTAGTTTATAATATTGCGCGACAAAGCAAACAATCTTCTAAATATAACTATCTGTATATATTTTGCCAATATTATGAATAAATGGTATGAATAAACATTCCACTATTAGGAAATATAATACGAAGCCTTTACAATCGAAATTAAAACCTATCATCATACCAAAATATCGATCGTTCATAGTTTTAAAATACACATCTATTATATTATATCTATACGAGGTGTAGTTTATAGTAATACGTGCGTCTAAATTGTAATCGATTGCTTCTTTATATTGATAACATTTTCAGAAGTTGTCTTTACTTGTTTCAACAGTTTTCACTACAGCTTGTGAAGAGTTAAAAGGTCCATTACACACACAATATGTCTCTACAATGCCATTATAGCTTCAACACAGAAACAATGTCAAGAAAACAAATTTTTCTTCCATTTTTTGCCAAATAAGGATAATGTATTTTTTCCATGGACGTTTTCAATGACTCTAGCAAAAAATAGTCCTAATATTTTAGCAAAAATTTTAAGCTTAAAAAATATAGTTCAGATTGAAGTGCACAGTACCATAAAAAATGAAATCATAAAAAACAGTAATAAATAGACTATTTTAATTGATCTACTAAATTTAAACTGAATCAAAAAACTCTATTTAACATTTTCTGAATCTCTACTACCACTAAGCTATTCTTCTGAAATGTTCAAGAAAAGTCACATTTCCCATGACTCTTCCACGACTTTCTCATGACTTTTCCATAACTTTCCCATGAGTTTCTTATGACTTTCTCATTACTTTTTCATGAGTTTCTCGTGACTTTTTCTTAATTTTCATATTACTTTTCCTGATATAAAAACGTCCACGTAACTTTACAGAAGCGATGAATAGAGAACAGGTTTGTTTGACTGATGTAGAATGAACTTATCTAAAACATTAATTGCAATGAAAAATTCTAAATTGAAGGCATTTTCAAGACAAACAAAAGTTTACATTATTTTTCAATGATTTTCAAGACCATAGTAAACATTAAAAGTCGTTAAGGATACCAGGGCTCAATAACACCACTGTGAAACAAGAATAGGGGTGGAGGGTGTTGGGGGGGGGAAGTCACCTTTATCGCAGCATTCTTGACCGGCTCGTTAACCACACCAGCGAGGCAGCAGTGCCTAATAGCGTTGCCAATAACCCCACGGTTCGACTTCAAC
>JAUZND010025806.1:2591-24141 GCA_034780555.1 Coelogynopora nodosa
ATACGTTCTCATACATACGTTCTCATACATACGTTCTCATACATACGTTCTCATACATACGTTCTCATACATACGTTCTCATACATACGTTATGTTCTCATACATACGTTCTCATACATATGCACTGTTCTCATAAATACGTACTGTTCTCATACATACGTTCTGTTCTCATACATACGTTCTCATACATAAGTACTGTTCTCATACATACGTTCTGTTCTCATACATACGTACTGTTCTCATACATACGTACTGTTCTCATACATACTTACTGTTCTAATACATACGTACTGTTCTCATACATACGTACTGTTCTCATACATACGTTCTCATACATACATACTGTTCTCATACATACGCACTGTTCTCACACATACGTTCTGTTCTCATAAATACGTTCTGTTCTCATACATAGGTACTGTTCTCATACATACATACTGTTCTCATGCATACATACTGTTCTCATATATACATACTGTTCTCATATATACGAACTGTTCTCATACAAACGTACTGTTCTCATAAGCAATCAAGTTTTAATGTATAGCTTTCAAAATGTAAATGTTCTGTTTATTGAAGTTTTCGGAATCACAGAATTTCTGTTTACTATCCCGCTACAGTTTAGCTGTAACATGTTTTGTATTTCTTAGATAGTATTGGTAAAAGTATAAAATATAACAAAAATTGGTGTAATACATTATATCAATGGTGTTATAATAACAGGGATGATGAAGATATAAGTTGTGCATAGTACAATATTAAGGTTAATGTTAAAAAAATGCATAACTGTATTTTTTATTAATTTCAAAAGTAACAATATTACGGGAAATGTGCTCTCAAAAACACATTACACCATGCTTAGATCACTGAAATACAACTCAAGGTTAAAATAATGCAGTATGATTATGCTACACACACCGGTATAAGTAAATGTGAATTTTTTTGGAGATATTAAATGATGACAGAGTTACAACTGGAATTGTCGCTGAAATTGAAAAACAATAAATAAAACAAAATATAAAAGTATTAAAAATGATGGTAGAATAATTAATAACAAAAATAAAATAACACATAATAACCCAAAATAACAAAATTACCAACATCCAACTTTTGAATTGTTTATAATTCTCTGCAATAAACGTAGATGCTACAAATATTTTTCAAATAAATAATGAAATTTTTATTTCAACCATTTGAAAAAGTATAAAAGGCATCGTAGGCCCCTATATAGCTGGAAAGGGTTGATAGCGTATTGTTATAGCTATAAATATCAACTTAAAAATACTTAGTGAGATATATTGACAAACAGTACCTCATATAGTTTCAGAATTGAGTAAAACAATAAAATTATTGAATTCAGCAATATAATAACTTTTTCATGGGTTTCTAATATCAAAATATGTAGACGTTCGTTAAATCAAAGCGAGGATAGAGTGATCAAATTAGACAGATACGTATGTAGGTCGAATCAAATACGGATGGATTGATTTAGAATGTGTCAAATTGGAAATTGGTCGTATCAATTGTGGAATATTCCTTTTCTTTTTATTTAATCTTTCTAATTTAAACACACTCTTAGAATACGGTTAACTGTAATAGTATTTAATACTAAAGTTACCAATATAGTATAGTATTGCAACTTATAATAAAAAAATTGTATAAAACAATTATATACGGACTACAAAAATTATTAATTTAAATATTTCAAATTTATTAATTTAATTTTTCAATGTAAATATTGATTATAAATTAAATGTTTTATAATATATTATATTACATAATATTATTCTAGTATAATAAATATAGAAAAGCATTGATTTATTAACATTAGATACTAATACATTATAATATAATTTACATGAATTGTATTAAGCGTGATGTTTGAAAGCCTGTAATTTGTAATAACCATTTTCTAATAATATTACTGTATGATCTAATTTCTATTTTTAAAATATTTACTACTTTGTGCACTCATTTTTATAAAAAAATTGTAATTGTTTTAAAATTAACAGTAAAAAAACAATTTATGCCATCACTAGGAATATATTATATTACATTGACATTTACATCTATATTTTTATTTATATACATTTCTTTAGCCTGAAAAAATTGAATAACTTTTTGATGACTGTCAAACCTTAGGTAGATCGGTTACATCTGGGCGCCACATGGTGACATTATCGTGGGAATGTCTAAATTCGTTTTCGGTAATTATTTTACGTCGAATTATGTTCAAATTATACCGTAAATATATAAACCTGTATGATATTTTAATTAGTACAAAATTACTCGCTTAACATTGAAACAAAATTAGAATTCACAAATAACATTTACAATATGATGATAACCTTGTTGACAATAGCACTACAAGTATGTTAAGATAATACATTTCATTTAATGCATATAAATTTAAAATTATTAAAAAATTGATTAAATATTATTTTATAAATGTTTTAGTAATAATATATCACAGTACAATTATATATTTAAGAGTATTCTCATGATACACTTAATTACAATGGTAAACATAAAACGCGTATTACCAATATTAAATGAAGAAAATTACTATTAAAATCCACATCAATATTTAATTTTTCCAAGCCCCATTTGCTTTGAAGACATCGTCCACATTTGAATAGACCCTTAGTTAATATTTAACTCAATATTTGATTCGACCTATAATCAATTTAAAACTGACTAATACGTGTTTACCCGATCTATGTCCCATTTGAATTGACAATAATGTCCACATTTTGATTTGGAAAACATAATATTATAAATACAATTCACAAACGAAATCACAATTCAAGAAATAGGCCCTATAATACTGAATTAATTTATACTGATAATTAATTATTTATTGTTTAAAATAATAAATAATATTATGGCGCAATTGGATGGAAAATAATCTATTTTTAATTGAAACATATGATTGGCTAACAACCATACACTTATCTGATTGGCTAACAACCATACACTTATTTGATTGACTAACAGCCATACACATCTGATTGGCTAACAACCATACACTTATCTGATTGACTAACAACCACACACTTATTTGATTGGCTAACAACCATACACTTATTTGATTGGCTAACAGCAGATAAAACCACAATCATGAAAAACCAGAAACCAAAATTATGAAAACGTAGATAAAAAATGACTTTTTTTTATAAATCAAAATACAATATAAAGATTGATCGTAGCAAGCGTTCCGGTGCACACTAATCTTATACTATTGACTGATAGTGGTTGTTATTTTATCTTGAAAAAATAGATCTAATTTTAAAACATGTTTTCATAAATGACAATTATATAACAATAAATACAGCAAGCAATAATATAATTCGATATATTAATACGATATTATCAGCATTTTATTCACTGAAAACAGTGTTCTTTTCGTATGCAAAAAACACCATAATCAAACATAGACCAGAACAAAACAGAATTATTAGTTGGTTCATTGAGTCGTATAGTCGTCATTGAGTACATAATTGTACCACTTTGTTTTAATATAATTTTAGAGAATTGAATAATATACGACTGATAATTAATAAAACAATTTTATATTAATAATCGCATAAAAATACGTTAAATATGTGTGTACGATTTGTGTACGATTCCCTGAGTTAGGTAAATTTGATGATTTTTTCAATTTGGGTCCAAAAACTAGTTAGTCGAAAACTATTAAACCAACAATCAATTCTGCATTGTGCAACCAGAACCCATCTAACCATGCACTTGTAATCGTTTGGCTATTACAGCAGTTGAGATATAATAATGAATAACTTGCCGTTTGCTCTCTCGCAATATTCAGACATACATAATATTGAATTCACGAAATAATTCTGAAACGGAATCATGAATTACTTTTATTTGAATATTAACTGGAAAGAGATCTGTTAAAGATGGTTGCTAACAGCGCAAACTACCTCATTGTGATGCTGATGATTGGAAACAAACACAGAATAATCTAACTGTTTAATGTTGGTAACCATTTTCGGGGCAAGCTTCAAAAACTAATTAACCCAGGTGAAAAACAGGAAAACCTCTAAATTTACGTAAATTATTCCGTAACTTTCACCCCGTTTTTGCATATTATTATTTCAAGATTTTGTAATATGCCATAACATGTGATAAATAAAATATTGATATATTATATTATAATGACTTAAATTTATACAAGTCAGTGTGCTTAATAGCCAAGTTGTGTTGTCCGCCTATTTAATTAACTTATGCTGTTTTTACAGGACTAAACAGAACAAAACGTGAACACATTATACGAATTTAGAAAAAAACTTCTTCTATATACATCAAACTATTAAATTATGTATAATAGACATAAGCGACATATTATGTGGGCTTTATCACGTCTGTATTTTTATTTATTGGGGAAAGATTTTCAGTATACGCTGATCATCATCTCACCTTTCTTTTTAACTAAATTATAATTCATCCATAACTTAAAAAACTATAAGAATAATTGCACAATACCACTTGTGTACTGCTGATTTAGAACTGAGTTGGAACCGTGAACAAGTATTGCTACGAATGGCAATAAATCACTGCCGAACTAATAAGGAAATGGAAATATAACTTCAGCATATTAAGCAAAAGGTACCAATGAGAACCAAATAATATGTATATATATAATATGTAATATGTATATTATGTAATATGTATATTATGTAATATATATAAACAATAATTTGATAATGTATTTTAATAACAATGTACATCCATGATTATAACAGGCAGCAGCAGGTAACGGTAATAACAACAACAACTACAGCTCTGTAGCTGAAAAACTATTCAATAAAATGTGTCATGGTAACGTTATCCAACGCTACGCCATTCACCCGCCAGATTCAAATACCATTCAAGACTCAATTCTGTGGCGGTTTTGATCGTAAAGTTTGTTAAACGAATATCCACGAGCAGTATCAATGTAATTGATTATATAATTATAATATTGTTTTTTATGCTATGGATTTGAAAGCGCTACTAGGAAGATTACAAAATATAAACAAAATAACAATATGATCCATATTAAACAAATCTATCAAGTGTTACTCACCCGTGACTCTTAAGCGACCGATTGGGACTGAGCGGTGTGATCAAAGGGTCCAGCTGGTCTTGGATCGTGCGATAGTTTCGCTCAAGTTCGCGCTGATATTCATTCTGGTCGGATGATATCAGCTTCTTGTTCTTGCACAGCGCTTCCTGACACCTGATCAGCAATGATGAGTCAAGTTACAAGCTATTAAGTGAAATGTAATGCTGCCCGTGTTGATAAAATGATAATTCAAAGTGAAATTATATAATATAAATATACATCAAGTAATACTTTGTTAATATTGAACTATTTCATTCATATTATTTACAAAATTTTGTTTAATATTATTCCTGTTCTACACCCATTATTATTATAATTACAACACACATATCAAGCAAACTTCAGAAAGGTCAACTACCATATAAAAGGACCCAAGGAAGAATTGGCATCCTTGTTTATAGTCAATATTATTGATTACTTAATTAATGTACAGCCTTTATCTACTTACTTTAACAACTATAACCTACTTTAGTTGCCAAGATTGATAAATAATATAAATTGTCCGATTTTATATTTTACATGCAGATATAATCACAATCAGTTCAAAAACATTTTATACATCGTATAATATTTCTAATAAAAATTAAAAAATGACATACAAACAAACCAAATCCATCTTTGATTGTTCGATTATAGATAAAGATCCCCACAGTATGTTATAATTGAACAGAACATTCTGAACATAATCCTAGTAAAGTACCAACCTTCTGAGGAATTCCTTGAAGCAGAGTCTGAGTTTGTTGTGAAAGCGCGTTGGGTCAATTCGTCCCTCCGCAACGTCACTGAGAAAGACGACGGCCATCTCTACTGGGCCCTGGTTCACCGTTGTACCGATGCAGCCCTGAATGATACGACACGATACCATTTCATATATAAAGGCTCCATTGTGTATCAACTATCTAGCTATTCTTTTCAGGAAACTGGCCTTACTTTACTCAATGTAAAAAGATACGTTTTGAATATCTGTTTTGATAATAGCGTGGCTTATAATAATCGCAATTTAAACACTCTAAACAATGGTCTAACCAAAAAAAATTCATGTTGATACTATTTTGTTCTTCCATTTTGCGACAAAGTAACTGACTGAATAACACAGACCTCTAGTGTAAACATATTACTTATTTTGCGATGTGGTGTTGTATTTCTCGGCCAGTTTTATACATTATATACATTCCATTGAATAAGCAATTCTTTGACAGTAAATTCGACAGACACTCCAAGCCGCCGGTAAAGTATATTTTGAATAAATACAATATTCGTCTCAAAACAATCGATAAATAAAATCTTAAACATTAGCCGAGCACCACTGTAGCATTTTGTGTGAAAGTTATCCTTCCATACTACTTAAAGCCACTTACAACAAATATACTTAAAATGTAATTCTAATACTACTATAGCTGTAACCATCAACAAGGCCCAGTCAACATCACTAAAGATCTTCAATCAGTATTGCAAAATATACAAACTTCCAAAAACATCACCACGGAGCTGTTCAAAAAGATACTTAAACATGCCAGTGACCCGAATCGACCATCACCCACCCACCTGCAACACCATCTGCAGGAACTTGGGATCGGGAGGTTCCTGCCTCAACGCCCCGGTCAGCTGGTCCACCTTCTTGGTCAGGTCCTCGATAGCGACCTCCAGTGGCTCAAGGATCACCTGCTCTCGCTTCACCACATTGAGCCGGGTCTTGACGTAGGGGAAGGCCTTGCTCGTAGTCAGGATCGTCTTCCGCTTGAACTGGTTGATGAGCTCTCCGTGCGCCCGCCCATCCAAGGTGAAGGGGGTCGCATACACGAAGGTCTCTGCAGAGGGAGAAGGTGTTCCTCTGGTTAGCCATACTTCGGCAGAACTATATTTCTTAGGTTTGTTGAGCATAGCCAGAAAATGCTTCTAAGGCTATTCGGAGGCTGTAAATCTCAAGGCTAATAATACACCAACTACTAAATATTTAAAGGTAACATTTAAAAAAATAAGATTTAAAAAAATTATATTTAAATATATCAAATGATGTCAATTTATCAAAATAAAGTATAATTTCATCGAAAATTTAACCGAATAAAGTGAATAAATATTTTAAAATATAAAAGAAAATAATATTTTGTGAGTATAATTAATGTAATTATACTATTATTTGATATAAACTTTAAAAAGTTCTAAATTATTTATTCATTAATTATTATTCATTATTATTATTATCTCTTAAATATCATATTTTTTGGAATACAATAAATTAGAGTTGACAAATAAAAAACCTACGTTAATCACTATAATTCATACGCTTATTGAATATGTAGTTTATAAATTTCGAAAATCAAAATCAAAAAATCAAATAAAAATCAAAAATCAACACTGTTGGTAAACGGTTTTTAAGGCACACACATTTTTAAAAAGATTTTGAAAACTAATGAAGAAATTATTGTTTCCGGCACGTTTTTTCATCTGGAAATATTGATCGTTGTCATATTGTGGTTCATCTATATGGCAGCCGACAGCACATATATGTTGTTAAATGGGTGAATTTCGTTTTGATCCCTGTCGGCTGCCATACATCTACAGCATGGATTAGAGCGCCAAACAATGGGGCGAAAAAGGTACATCATATTTTTATTCTATCGCCCAAACTATTATATTATAGACTATCATAAATGTATCTATTATTTACGCCTGAGTATTAATCAATAAAATATTATGATAAACATCGAAAAACTTACTGATGTTGTAATTCCGCTCAAAGTGAGTGGCCCGACGCCTCAATTCGTGTTGCTCAAAGAAGGGCTCCACATAGGTGATCTGGATGTAGGCCTTTAAAAAGATACGAGAATACGATTATAATCATTTCTAGCGATTAGACCCCATACAACTTTGAGACCAAAATATTATGTTATGTGTTGGTGTATCGATTCACACTATAGTTCTCCAAATTATAATTCAACTTCAAGTTAGATATATCAAGTTACTATATCAAGAAAATATTAAAATATATATTTATTGATATTATTTTAAATTAAATTAATTCTATTTAAATATTCAAACAATTTTGATCGATATGAAGAGAACCGAGTGACTCACCTTCTCCGCGTCTAATTTCTCTCTTTCGACTGAGTTCGAATCTTTTACAATAAGCAGATTATCATGACCAAACCGTTCGCCGTAGAATGTCTGCAAAGACAACAAGAAAATTCAATCTTGACTAATGAAGTAATAATATTATAACAGATAAAAAGATAATAGTCATAAGCCTGAAAACAGACACAAGTAAACGCTTATTTATAACAACAAATAATTAGAATAGACTAAACAATAAAAAGCTAATCCCTTCAAACTAGTTGATGAACATTTATACCTCAAGTCGGTGGGCAATTTCTGGCAGCTTTGTGAGTGGTGGTTCCTTGTAGATAAACTCATCTCCATCGAGATCTCCAAATTTAGCGCCATAAAAGCCGATACGAAAGTAAGTGCCGAACATTCGCTTTCCATCCTACAAACGGGAGAGTATTAGATTAAAATAAGTCGGAAACAAAATAGTTAACAATCGATACGATAAATACACGAATTGATCATTATTATAAATAGGTAAAATTGTAAAATGTTATTCGATTGTGAAACCGACATCAGATAGAATAAAACAATAAATGAAAGGGACTTTCTTCTTATAAAAATAAATCAAGCTAAAAAAAAGATGATTTCATGATCAGATAAAATTTTTCGATATTTATTATTTTTGTCAAACACTGTGTAAAAGTGATTTACAAAATAGAAGTTAATGTTATAACACAGATAAATCCAATTTCAAAACAATCATGAAAATGGTTAATAATTAAATAAATAAAAAAACGTTATTATTAGAAATTATAAACAACACTTAGCAAAAGAAGCAGCAAGTTGTCCAATTCTAATATTCGGACCATTGGGATTAAGGGTATTAAATATACCTATGTAATTATTTTCCCGACTACGGCATAACAACACATTCTAATATACTTAATTCGGCATGTTTACAGAGGGGTTTATAAAGCGTAAGATTTACATATTCATATTATGCGTCAAATCGAAGACTTAAAGTGTACTGATTTGCTTTTTTATAACAAACAAAATAAATAAACAACAATAGTATTCCTTACTTATGTCATTTCTTAAACAATATCATTATTTTCTGAGTAAATTCTTTATAAACATTTAAATATTATAATTGATTTCAGAGGACGCGCCAAATTTGATAATTATCGTAAATTACCAGACTAAAATATATGGACATTTTAAAAACTAAGTTTTCTATAAAAACAGTAATGGAACTTTTCAAATTTAAATGACAGTTTTGTTGTTTTTGATCCAAGGATTCTGTTTGGTTCTTGCTGAATTTGAATAGGGCAAAAACGCTTGGTTTCTTACAGATCAAAGGGCCTTGTATCGAGCAATGTGTTCAATAAAATTCAAAGTAATATGGCCAATCACATTCAAAAGAGAGCTTCCTGGTGACTTTTTAAACAGAAGCCTGCCTGTGTCAAACTAATTAAACGGCAGCAACAGACAGAAAACCGCTTCGTAATTTAAATTTGTAGATCTATACAATACAGTGACAGAAATACAGCCCTTCGACGCAGGCTTCTGTCACACTCACATTGGTGACAATGGCCCGATAGGCTGCCTGCATCTTGGCATGAATCTCAGCCAACTTCTTGTAGTCCCTGTTGGCCTCGTGCATCGGCAGCAGCACTTTGTACAGCTGCACCACAGCCTCCAGGTGCCCCGCAGCCGTCAGCCAATCGGCGGCCTGATCCACCAATGTCTCCAGACCTGAGGTTGGCAGGTCAGAGTGGGATTGGTTATTTATTAATATAAGCGGAATGATTGTATAGTAACCTTCTCTGCATTATACCAATTTTAGATCTGTTTTCAGATCGGATGTAATACATAGAAAAGAAGGTTAATCATTTGTATTTTAATTTTCGAAATATTATAATTTTTTTACATTTTCTTATTGAAAATGGGGCTAGTGTAACAATTTTACTACAAAACATACTCAAAAATTGAAATTTCAAATGTTTTCAAAAATATTCGAAACAATTATTTATTTCAATTAAGTTAATAATGATCGGTTTTATGTTTATTCTTAATTAATTGAAAATTATAATAAAATTAATGTAACTTTTTAAGAGCTTAAAATTAAATAATTTGAAAAAAAAATCGAATGACCTTATTGCTTTAAATGTTTTTATAGTCCTTTTCAGTACATGTAGTCATGTTCATCCATGCTTTTTAAATACTTTGGAACATTATAATAAACATGAAATAAATATATAAATTAACTTATCTGTGTAAAAATTAACCGACATAACAACTAGATATAAAATTTAATCTTATTAAACCGGATAGTTTTTACAAAGAGTGGTTTATTAATTTTTTTATGTAATATATTACAGTTTTAATATAATTTCTGAAAGCATCCAAAATGTATAAAAAAGTAAATATATATAAATATATAAATAACGAAAAAATTGTTTTTAAGGGTTCCTTAATGTCGGAGACAGATGTTGCTATGGTTAAGCATATCTAAAATCTTGTCATGCATTACAATTTAGTTTTTAAATTGTTCATCTCATGCCATAAAATGTAATATTTTATATGTTTACATAAAATATAATAATGTTTTATTTGATTATTATTATTTATTAAATAAGCCATGTTTTAGACCGGTAGATAAACCAATTAAAATATTTATACATATATTATAAAGAAAAAAAGTGTAATATTTTTATAAAATTCTTTTATTTTTACAACTTTTTAAAAAGTGATTCTTTAGTAAGCTTATTAGCGATTATGTAAAAGGTGATTATTCAGGCCACTGGAAAATATATAAATGATGCAATATTTCACAGTAATTTATTCAACTGCTAAAAAAATTAAATTAATTATACAAAACATTATTCCGCTTTATTTATTAAATATTTGTAAAATAATTTAATAAAACAATAAAAATTGTATTATAAAAAATGGAAAATAGAATGTCGTGTAACTTCCAAAACATAAAATTGAGAAAAACAAATTTTATACGACGAATTGAAATATTGCTTGCAGAGAGGAATCGAAAAATTTATGAGTTAATCCCATTTTTAATGTTATTCCCATATCATACATAATAACATGATACAGAATTATTTCAATTGTTTAACATTACTTTAACATTTTAGCGGCCAGAATAATGTCCGACCAACTATACCACGACTGCCCGGCAGCGCTGCCAGCATAATTAATATGATATGCTGCATCAACAAAGCACAACTAAAACAACCCTACCAGTGGCGGAGAAGAGTCGGCCACAGCACACGCCCTCCTCGTCGGGCGACACAACATCGTCACTGACGGCGCTCTCCTCCAGGGTGTTGGGGGAGGCGAGGCTGAAGTCGGCACAGCCAGCGGGCATGTGGGGCAGCGGCTCCATCATGCCCAGATACTCGGCGACCAGGGCGGCGCAGTGGATCAGACACTGGCCCGCCTCTGCGGATTGGTTCCTCTGCAGGCGGAGGGGAGAGGGGGGGGGGGGCAGTTAGGATAGATGAAGTACGCCATCAAGCAAGTACAGATTGCTAAAATTGCTAAATAATTTTAGTGAAAAAGTTTTTAATAAATAAAAATATAAAAAATAAAATATTTAACATTAAAATTATTTTTTTTAGTTCCGAAGACTAATTTTGATATATTTTCAAGAAACTAAAAAGATATATAGTATGAAATAGGGAAAAATAGGTATGGATGGGAGAGGAGATGAGGCGACACTCTTGGATGGGATTCTAGAACAATAGTTAAACTCTCAAATAAGCTTAATAATCGTCAAATTATAAAAACATATTATAATAATTGGCAAAATATGGGTAAAACAATAAAAGAAAAAACAAATTCAGTTTGTGATCCAGATTTAGTTTATTTTTTATTATAAAGTATGTTATATTTTATAGTAAAGAAGAAGAAAATAGAGACGAATTTTCTAAGGCGCAGATTCATACTGTTCTGACACTTTTATGAATAAATCTCATATAAATGCAAATCAATTAGAGAATTTGTCGCTACAACTGCAGTAGCTAGTTCAGGAAAAGAGAAAAGAATAATAAAAATAAAGTATATAAACATATTGTGAATATGTTAGGTTTGATGAAAAATAGATCAGAAGGAAGGTAGAAGAAATAAAATTCTGAAAATAAAGAAAAACTTCGAAAATGTAAAAGTTACAATATAAGTAGAACAAAGAAGATAATGATAGAACCAACCTGTTTATGCTTGTTGGTCATATTGAGGAGCCACCTCAGTCTGAGATCAGGCGAGTTCTGATATCCCTTAGCGATGCGGTACATGAGGTCGAGCAGCATCTCCGGGTCCTCCTCAAACTCCCGCATCTTGACGGTATCGGAGAGGATCATGTAGAGCGTGTGCATCAACTCCTCCACCTGCGGGATTGGGAGAACAACACGATAAATACTCTGCAATATACTTTCTATAGAAAAACTTGGAATGTCAAAAGAAGTTTCTATCGTTTAGATGACCAGTGAGAGATTAGCACATTTCAAACGACCAGGCTCTGCCGATTTTGATTGGCCGACGAGGTCAACCAAACTGGCCGCCATCTAAGTCGTTCAGGAATTGATCAGAGAATCCATGGTAACAATTAGTCATTAATAACACATAATCATGTTTCTCCGGCTCATTGCTGGTACATCAACTCAGACAAAAACAATCCGTAATCGAAGGTAGAAGAAGACAATCGCAAACAAGGTCGAATGTATAATAATAGAAGTGTCCTGTTTTACCGAGAATATCAGATTAGGTTTTTAGATTAGTTATTATATTATCATTGTTTAGTTCTGCCTAGTATTGTTAAATATTGTCACGTTTAAATGTCAATATACGTTGTTACTATAGACAGTATGAACAGTAACAAACAGTTCAGAAACAAGACTTTTTTTCGTAATTTAGCTAATGTCTTACATCATTATGTATAACCATCGTCAGGCATATTATGTACTGAATTTGATAAATAGAAAAATAGTAACATATAGATACCAACCCTACCTCTACCGTTGTTTTCAATACAATATACGATCAGAAGATGGTTAGACAAATGTTAGCCAAATAATAGTTTTTTCTTGTTATTATAAAACAATCACATTTTAATGGAGCTAAAAAAATATATCATAAAAGAAAATAAAGCGAACGCCGCTGACCTGCTCAGGGAAGCTGCTGCCCGCGAGATCCCGGTCCGCCTCAGCGTAGGAGAGCAGAGTGCGCAGGGACCGTCTCAGATGGGCCTCCTCGAAGCGGCAGGACGTGTTGGGGGACTGCTGTCCGGCGACCAGACTGCTCAAGGCCATCGTCACCTGGAGCTTGACGCGGGCGAAGTTCTACCATGGTGTGGGCGGGGGGGGGGGGATGAGGCGACACTCTTGGTTAGAATTGCATGGAGGACTCATTGCCTCAGTAGGTGAAGTTAATGATTCTAACATATTTATATTGAGGTAGGCCACCTAATAATGGCCACCACATAATGGCCACCTTTTTGGTTAATTATCGCTAACATGTATTATACATTAAAATAATGTATAGATGTGATTGGATTAAAAGTAAATATTCTGATACATTTAAAAATAGTAGCAACCCAGCTGTTACTTTTATCATATGATGGAGAAATTTAGAATACTTGAAAAAAGAACATGATAATTTTGGAGAAATTACATCCCTGTCTATTGTATAAAAAAACAATTCACAATATTGTCTTTAAAATAATTAAAATATATATTTTATATAACTTTACGTATGTTATTAAACGTTAACATTTTTTTAATACAATGTTAAACTATTAAATTATTATGAAATTAATAATGTTCAACATTATTTTTTAAATTTTAATATAAACTTTTTCACCCATATTAAAAAATAAAGTAATTACTACGTTGACAAACAACAACGACTTTACTACTAATGTCACCATCAAACTGATATTAACCGTATTATATTCACTATAAATTGACAAATAGAACTCTGTGCAACATATCAAAATGGTGATTCTTAACCTTCAACAAAATAGTAAACAAACGCAGTAAAAATTGTGAGATCAGCTGTCAGAGGCAAGATGCGCTACAAGATAGCAGAACTATACAACACAGTTAACCGCTCGCTCGCTCGCTCCCTCCCTCCCTCCCTCCCTCCCTCCCTCCCTCCCCACGCAACTGGTGGGATCAACTCACATTGCCTAGCTCGAAGTTGTGTCGCATGAGCATGTAGAGGGAGGCGGCAGCATGGGCGCGCACCTCTGGCAGAGAGGAGCTGCAGTGACGCAGCAGATGGAGACACAGATCGGCGCACTGTTCTGCCTCTTCCTCGAACACGAACTCGGGGAACTGTCACGGTTTTTTAATATAATTTTTTTAATTATTATATCATTGCTAAAAATAATGAAACCAAAATATTCATCACACTAGCTAGTAAAATATATACGTTAAAAAATAACAATTTTTAACTTTAAAAAATATTTCTTATTGTATACATAATATGCGTTAACATTCAAATTAACATTAACTTAAAATGACTATATTATATAAACCTCATAAAATTGTATTCAATATTCAAAACAACCAATTCGTCAAAAAATGCATTACATTAATAAAATTCTAACATCACAATCACTATTTGAATAAACCTAAATACTGTGATTCGAAAACTGCTTCAATTTATGATTTATTTATTTTTTTAAATATAATTTAAAAGTGACAATCAATAGATATTTAAATTATTGTTATGATATAAGTTCCATAAAGATGTAGGGAATATGATTGGATTAAATTAAACAATAAGATTAATTTATTAATCATATATTATGTTATCCCACCTGATAATAATATGACCACCTGAAATATCATTCTTCAATCAACATCGGTATATTGTAGGTTATTTATTTACCTTAAACGCAAATTAATCTAAAATAACTTTTGAAATGGTTGAAACTGCTTGTAGAAAGCCCTGATATTAAATTTTAAAATGTCGTTCATTAAAACCTGCAGGCAATATATAAAAAAAAGTGTAGCATGCGTTCAATAGCTAAAAACCGTTTCATAGTATTTTCTATTTAACCGAAAATAAGTTTACTAAAATAGTTGATCAAATTCGATGTTAAACGTAACGATTTCTGACAGAGCAACTCACATAAAGCCGTACGACTAGATGTGATATGCAAAACAAGTATAGAAGCCGAACCCCAAGTGGCAGCACTGCAACTGCAGTAGGCCTACAGAGTCCATCTACCTTGGTGACTAGCGATCGCTGGGTTGCCAGCAGGTTCTGCAGAGATGTGGTGCACTGAGTGATGCTCATGGCAAAGAGGAGAACACGCAGCACCCATTCCAGCACCGTCTGAAGCATGTCCGACTGCATGAAGGTCTGCAGGGGGTGGGGGGAACATGACTGCCGGCATTAGGCAACTGGACTGGGACAAGTCAATTTAATCGTTTGGAAACAGATATTCAAATTGCAGGGCTTTCTTGCCCAAGACCCTACAAATAATAAATTAAGGACTTAAAATGTAATCTGACGAAAATGTAAAGAAGTAGGTGATCGAGATATACTAATTTAATTATATAAAAGGTTATGTCAAATATTCTAGAAGGTCCTCGCAATTTTGACTCTATATTATATAAAATTGAAAATACTAACTTATGGAAAAATGCATAATAAATTCCAATACAATATTATCTTTCCAGTAAATAGTTTCAAAGAAATGAAACTTTAGTAGATTTAATTCATTTTACTTCAATAATTTGACCAATATACAATATAAATGTTAAGTATTTGCAAATTTACTTTTATGACTTTTCTATTACTTTTTCGCACACCTTAATTAAACACGTTCCATTTAAATATGTTCCAAACCTTGTTATAATAAAACAATTATTAAATTCCATAATATGTAACAGCTTTTGCTTATATTAATTTTTACCAGTATAATGTTTTTTAATATTTGTATGTTGAACAAAATTTAACAACTCTTCCATGACATTTTTAAACACCTTCAACATCCATATTGAGTTATCCTAGTGTTTCAGGACCCTAGGAAACCTTGTCAATGGCATCATCTTCATTTGATGCCCCACCAACTCACTGACCTGCACAATGAGCTCCAGCATGTCGAGGATCACCATGGTAACCTCCATACTGAGGTTGCCCAGCATGAGAGGACTCAACTCCGTGTCCACCAGGAGAGGGGGAGCGGTCTGGCCACGACGCTCCAGAGTGCCTGGATCACTCACACACTCCGGTCGCCAGGGATCGCGCCGCCAGCGGTGCTTGCCACTACTCGAGGTTTCCTGGCTGGTGGTGGTGCTACTTGCGCCGTCCACTGGAATGTAGTAGGTTCTATTTACTGTGAGTTCCGCCCCCATAGTATCATGTGCCGTCTACTGTACATCATAGTATTATTGGGGAATTCATTGACAAAAATGTAATAGAAAATTATATTATTATTCATAAATAATGATCTATTAAATTATTGATTTTATAATATTTGATTTGTAACTTTGGTTATTGTTTAATAAATCTGTTTTCATATTATTTTACTTCAAAATTATCTTTAAAATAATAATTTATTATATTGCACATTTATAATACGCATTGATATTTTTTCAAACATAAAATTACATAATTTATATTAAAAATAACTTAGACAATCATTTTACCGGTTCGCTTCATTTCCTGAGACGCGACTGAATGTTAGTTATATACACATTTTGAAAATGACAATTCAATCCATATTTACTAAAAT
Source organism: Coelogynopora nodosa (assembly GCA_034780555.1). Lineage (NCBI taxonomy): Eukaryota > Metazoa > Platyhelminthes > Proseriata > Coelogynoporidae > Coelogynopora > Coelogynopora nodosa. Next base: position 19,520 of record JAUZND010025806.1, read on the forward strand.
AATTGTGTATAATAGTAATAAAACATGTAAATTCTCCACTGTCAATGAAACTGATCCTGCATTCTATAATTAATCCTCAAAATCTATAATATATATGCCGTTAACTAAAAAATAATGTTAGTTAACAAAATAGACAAACAATAATAAATTTAAATCAAATTTAGATTATATTTTTATGATTTAATTGAGAACATATTAAACATTTTTAAAACATGTGCATCTGATATTTGCCAACCCCAGTGATACACCTTTCTGAACACTGTAACACCTCGATGAATCGCATCAGGTACACAAGGATAGATAGAACCCGGCCACAAAGTCAACGACTGCCACAGTGACACTTACGGAGTGTAGCTTGACTAGTCTTGCGGCGCATTGTCTGGTCCCCCCTGGAGGAGCCCTGAGGTGGTTGGCTGTCCTCTAAGCGGGCCTTCATTTCGGCACTTCGCTTGGCGAGCTGTAGCGAGGCGACTGCCAACTGTTTCTTGCTCTTGAGGGAATTGATGAGGAAGTGAGGAAGTGAGAGTCAGAATGGACCGGTAACCTATTTTGTTGTTATATTAAAAGTATTACGATCATATTGTTGTCATATTGATAAGTCTAAAGTATGCATTAATTTTTAAAAAAATTAAATAATAGATTTGAATTAATGTGAAATTAAATATGACATTACATGACGTGACGAAACGGCAATATGACGTAACCGACGACTTGCTACCTCAACCTTGCAAACAATCAATTTAGTACATCAACATGATTATACGGGAGACATGTGACTATTGTATATTGGAAGAATATAATACGAAATATGAAGTGATTTGATTCAAAATATGAATTGGAAAATGACCTCAAGATTAAAATACAGACTGAAAAAAAGAAAGTAAGATATAGATATTTAATCAGTTATGTAACGAATTTTGACTACTTTTTACATCAAAATAGAGCCTTTATTAAAAAATAAAACTCTTAAATCAATGTGTAATAATTTTTTGTTGTTTATTATGCATTATTTTGCATCATATTTACATGATTTATTAAAAATGTTGTATGAAAATTCTCATTAAACTAAATTAAATATTATTAATTTGAACTGCAAATATAATGTAAATTCAATATTATATCTAATCTATTTTAGTATAATCAATAAAAAATATTGCAGACTTCTCAAGAACTCGTGATCAACTGTCACTATACCTCTGTCCCCTCAACCAAGTGAGACCGACTCTGTCCACTTCTTCTCTTACCTTATACTCAAAGTTGGCGGCAGTACAAAAGAGCAATTCGAGGAACTGAGACACTCGAGTCTGAGGGAGGTCCAGCAACCACTCCTTGAGAATACGATCCTCAACATTTTTGACAACCCATAGACAGCACAGTAGGAGATGTTTTGTGGTTCGTGCTTCCATTCGTTTTTGACCAGACTTAAATATAGAGGGGAAAATATGGCGATAAAATATATATTTTTGAAGTGGTACAAACTCCGGTGGATTGAAATGTGGGTCTGGTAAGTTTGCCCCCGAAATGTTAGTAGTAGTATAATATGAATCTATTGTTTATCTTTAAAATAATCTAGTTGGATATAAATGTTAACAGATACATTAGTTTTAAATAATAATGTTTTTTTAATATCAGGCAATTATTTGTATAATAATTGAGTTCCTGTTTACAGAAAAAACATAATCGCAGAATAACTATTATTAATGAAATAGGTGCACGAGGTCATTTAAAAATAGGAGCAAATTTCTGATTCTTACTACTAGAAAACTGTAAACAAACAAATAGTATTTAATTAGTCACGCTACTGCTATCTATGCACGTTCAAGAAACAGGAAAAACATAATTACACAAAAATTTTAATTAATTATTTTTTTAATAATGCAAATGAAGAGAAAATGAAAAGGTTAGTAATATATATTCTGATTTATAAATTAAATTTTTTTAATAAGGTTTTGGCCCGTGTAAAGCTTTATATTATAAATATAAATAAATAAACATAAACGTTATTTTAATTGAAAGTAAATTGTTGTGACACTTATTTTAAACAAATCAAGAATAAATAATAACTAAATATTATGAAAGAATGAATTTCACAATGCTACGTATGAATGTTGCTTTACTTACACCCCAGCAAACGAGCACAGCAACTAATCTACTATAGAGGATATCATAAGGGCATATATTATAGACCATGTATGTTTGAGTCGGAATAAGCTGACTCTTTTAAACCATACGATTTGATTTATAAAATCGTTGAATGTCATCAGAGTTTTCCTGTTAAATACTGACCACAGGTTCCAAATATTATCAAAATAATGTTTGCATTATAATTTTTATAAATATAACCCATATTATTACCATATTAGCTTTCATAAATTGAGAGAATAGCTAAAGAATATATTTAAAGAGCAATATTAAATAAATATTCAATTTCGCCAAAAAATATAGTGAACTATCTAAGCAATAGCAACCGACCTTCTTATCCTGCATAAGGGCCGCCCTAGGGTCCGGCCAACCATACGACACGGAACACTCGGCAATCTCCCTGGCGATGGTGTCACTCAGCGGCACACCGGAATGATGTCCCCCGAAGCCATGCTGACCCCCGTGTGAGGGGGACACCGGGTCGATGGGCGAGGGCAGCGGGCTCACCACACTGCCCTGGGGGTCGTGCAGGTTGCCGAGTGTCTGGCAGACGAGGCCCAACAGCGGCAGGTAGAGCTGGGCCACCCGGGAGCGCACGGCGGGGTCCGTGTAGCGCGGGTCCAACTCGTGGCTGGCCATCAACTGCCAGACCAGGTGGACAGCCTTGGTTTGGACACTTGCATTGCTGAGTTGGGGGGTGGGGGGAGGGGAGGGGCGGGGCGGTGATGTACAGGATATTTCTGTGCTATTATCACAATCGAATTCCCGGTATTTCCAGGCTAATAATTGTCATTTTCCCGGTTTTTCTCTACCAAGACTAGGAAGAAAAACTAGCAAATGACAGCTCTGCAAGCCAGGGTAGCTTAATTCCCTGCAGTCACAATGGCTGTACTTAGCGTAAAAGAAGTCAATAAAAGTATAATACACGATTATGCAGCAAAAAAGTGATGTTATTTGAAAATGATAAAAGTCATATTTATTGTAATGTGATAAAAGACTGTGCAAGTGCCAGCAGATAATTTAAAAAATACACACAACAGAAATATCAAGACCAATTCTCGGTTTTCATTCTATAAATATCTAAATTCCCAGTTTTTGTATTGAATCGCCAAATTCCAGGTTTTTTCATGTTTTCCAGGTGGCTTAAGCATTTTCCATGTTTTTCCCGGTCGCGGACACCCTGTATAGATGGGAGAGGGTTGGAGTCTATTGGCAGCGGCTCTACATTGTGAACATTGAGCGTAAGTTTGAGATATACTATAGTGGGTGATATAATAAAATCTCAACAAAAAAGTATCTTTTAAAGTTTAATATTCATCTCTTGATAATATGAAATCTAATCTAGCACTTCACGAAAATCGGTAACGTGCTGTTAAGTAGCCTACGTTACTTGTTAAGTATACATAATAAAACTTGATGGCTGCTGATTCCATAAAAACCTGATCCTGATGCCAAGTACCAGGAATAAAGTCTGATTCCAACATAAAATGTAAAGCACATGATAAAAACAGATTTCATAGCATCAGATTTTATCACAAGTTAGATAAATGTGGCATCAACCTTGGGTTATTCAGGGTCAGCCTTAAATGTTATCCAAGATACTAGGCATCAGCTTCAGGTTTTGTAAAATCAGAATCAGGTTATAAATTCAAGATTGTCGTACGATATTTAGATTGTACAATTTCTGATAACAATATTTAATTGATAAAATTGTTGTAATTACCAGCAATATACAAATATATATAACAAATTTTGATAATAATAAAATACTCTCATATTGTTGAAATAATCCCCTAATGAAAATCTAAATCCGCGACTGTAGTCTATAATCCGCGATTGATAATATATAAAAGACTTAGAAAGATAAACTCCGTTTTTGCATGGGAAAAAACAAAAAAAATTTAAGAATTAATATTTTTATTTTTTAAATATATTTTTTAATTCTCAATTTATTTGAATACAATCATATAATTAGATGTTTTCAAATATTTCACTACTTCCTTCCATTATCCTTTCATTACCTATAGTACCTATCACTCACAATTTTCACTATCATTAGATACTAACGCATAACTTTAACTAATATCTCGTTGTTGTTGTTGTTGCGGCTGACGTCACAGAAGTCTAAGCTTCCGGAGGTACGCCACCACCGCAGTCGGGTCCTCGGCGAGGACGGAGACGTCCGGGTTGAACGTGCCAAAACAGTCAATTCTGGCGTTAGCCCTGGCAGGGCACTCTTGGAGCCAATGGAGAAGGTCCTCGTTGGCTTCCTTACAGTGCGGGCATATAGGGTCTTCGTTATTGATGATGCTGCGGAAGGCCGCTAGGTGGTAAGCATGGCCACTTCTGAGTTGCGCCAGCATCACGTCTTCTCTTCTGTCTTCTCTTTGTTTAGGAATTTTGGAATAAGTTTTCAGGAGTCTAGGATGTACGGTTGGCGGGTCTTTAATCTTGCTTCTAGCGATTGCCTTGGCAGTACT
>JAUZND010025817.1:0-24140 GCA_034780555.1 Coelogynopora nodosa
TCGATATTTTAGCGTGGAATGCTAGATTTATGTATATTGAGTTTAGATAGGAAAATGAGTGCATTAGCGTACAATAATTAATAACCGTTGATCTAAGAATTAACAGTGGTGAAATTGATTAATGAAACCAATGTATATTATATATACTCATAAAAAATGTGTACTTTACAAAAACTAAACCTTATATATAATAATAAATACACAAAAATGTAATTTCATATTACATATTACATATTACATAGAACATATTATACAGTTCATTTCACATATATAGATATTTTCTGACAAATGTCAAGCACGTTTAGTCACTTTTTCACTTTTGTCGGTTATTTCTATAAACTATATCATTTTCCACATTTTTTAACGACTTTATTTTATACAAATTTAAGATTTTTGATATTAATAAAGTGTTATCTTATACATATTATGGTAGAAAGGTATTTGATAAATTACATTATTTTATTTTATTGAATATTAATAACTATCTTATTTATTCCAGCTCCATTAGAACACAAAAACTTACATTTGTTGCATTTCATTTATTTATTCAGGATTGTTAGAGACTATTATTGATTACAAATAAACATTTTAAATAACTCTTTTTACAACTCCTAAAGTTTACTGATGAAAATGTGAAAGTCATAATATTCAATGATGAAATACTGAAATTACTAAACTTTTCTGGCATAATGTAAGATGAACTATGAAAATCTTATTTTTCAAATACAATAGCGCCAACAATATTTATACATTTAAGATTTCTACGAGCCAAATTTATATATTAACTACATTTTATTTAAAAAAATATTTTACTAAAAATAATACGTAAATATTTCTAATGGGTCAAAAAATTCATCGGTGTTTAAATTGGTTTTAAATTTTTATTTTCAATTGAAAACTGCTATAGTAATATTTCTAAAATTTAAATTGTTAATATTGTTTAATTATTAAAAATTTACATCAAAATTAGTGAGAAATTTTAAAACCGCATTTGAATCAACATCTGATATTCCTTGAAAAAACTGAATTATTTAAGGTTTATGTAAAAGAATCACTATAAACGCCTAAACACAAGTTTAGGTATAAAACGCACTAAAAAACTTTCACAGCCACTATATTAAGTGTTACATATATATAGGTATTGTTTTTAATATGATTTCTCTACATTATACCATGATGACGACTACAATATACAACTTTGAAATATCACGATTAAATGGCACAGTTTTAAATTAAAAAAATTATTACGAACTTTTTTCGTGTTAGGAGTTTGAATACCCTCAGTCAAGTATAAAGCTTTTTTCTAATAATTATTTATAAAAAATTCATTTGACCTCGTGTAATTTGTGAATTAAATGCAATAATAAGTGAAAGTGTTGTACTTTTTTATTATAAACTCTTAATTATTTATAAATTTATATTTAGTATTTTTTTGTTAAAAAATTGTGAATTAATTGACACATAACAAACAAAAGATGGCAAAATTTATTTTAATAAACCTTATATGTTAGTATAGTTAAAATATATATTTTTATTATATAAAAATTTATTTATTAATATTACCGCCGTAAACAGTTACATGCTAATATTACTATATTTTAAAGCTTTCCAGGGCAGATCTTGCAGGGGGGCATAGGGGGCTAAGGCACCCCCCCCCCCCCCTATCCTCGGGAACTATTAAAGGGGCCACAAGTACAGTTTATGGAGTCCCTTATACTATTATATATAGGCACACGACATCATAAAAAAAAATTCGCCACAATGGGCCTCTCCATAAAAATTTTGCCATCCCCTCGCTCAGTAAATGTCTGTATCCGCCCCTGCTTTATATCTATAGGTATAAAAGTTTATTGTCAAATTCTTACCTTTCTACTAACTTCTTAACAATAGATGGACAGTTACAATCAGCAGCCAAGTGGAGGTAGGTCGACCCGTTGTCAGATTTTAGTGAAGTTAATGCCCCGTTATCGATCATGTAGGTAACAAAATTAATCCTCGAGAGTGAAATTGCAATAAAGAGGGGCGCTTCGTGCATACTTCCAGCATATTCAAATATATATTTACCCTTCTCAGTCGAAAGTCTATGAAGTTCATCGAAATCATTAGTCTGAATACAAACTCTGACTTTCTCAATCAGTAATTCCTTATCACGATATATCTTAACCATAAGTTAATATAACTCAAGCGAATACATCGGCTTACTTACTTACTTACTAACTAACTCACTATAACGTAATCATTGTTCTTTTGATTTTACTCTGATCTGGATCCGATACTTATTGGATCATTACCATATATGACTAGAACCAATAATATTATACTGGGTGATATTTTTAGATTGTATTTATAGATTGCTCACCTCAACTATTGCAAATAAAAATGGAAAAATATAGACAATTAAATAAACGAATATATAATTTTCAAGATCAATTTATCAATCAATAATAATTATAAATTTTGATTAATGTTTAGTGATTGAATGGGTGTATAAGTTATACATCTTCCGCTCAAAATTAGAATTAATTAAAATATAGACATCATCATTTGGACATCTAATTTACGCTTTTAGACACGATTCGAAAAAAATTTTAAATGTTAACCTATAATTACTTTCTACAAAATATGTGATGTCATTGTCTACATTAACGGTATTTTTAATTAACCTAGTTTTAGTGCCACATTTTTATATTATAGTTTTTTTTGGCGCAGCGGATGATAGAATGGTTTTAATAGTACGCCTATTTATCTATGATTTTTCATTGTTTAATTCCTTATTTGTGACGTGCCTGTTTCTATTTGAATGAAAATATATACAAACAATCGAACGTTACGGGTTATTAAACAAATACTGAGATGAATCTATTTTGCAAAAATAATTTTTTAAAAATTGTTTTATATACTAAAAAAAATATTTTGAACATATTAAAAATATTAAAAATATATTTGTTTATAATTAAAAATTCATTATAAATCAATAAAACTGTCCTTAACGAATAAAAATTGGTATAAACATTTAGTGAACCCCATAAGCCATAATATTGTGCAAAGAGGTATAAAAACATGAAATTTGTCACAAAGCTTCATTAGATCATTACCAATATTTTTTGCAATAAGACTTCAAAAAGCTGAGTCTCTATTGTTTTTCATGTTTTTACAGCATGTGACAACACATCATTTTTTATTTCAAACAGAAAAAAGTCAGCACGGGAAGCTTGGAGTGTACCTCCAGAGAGTACAGAAACATTCAAGAGATCTTCAAAGTCACAGTTTGAAATACTAGAGGAGGATGTTCGAGAAATAGAAAGATTTGCGGTAATAATGTACGACCGAACAAGTGAATGTTCCGGAGTCAATAATTGACCCGGAAAGGTATGTTTGTAACAAATGCAAAACCAATTGACAAGATTCCACCTACAGCAGATGCGCTTCTGCAACACGTCAAGAGATCGGTTTATCAATCAGGACATGTGTCGTGCCAGTGAACCCCACACCACAACCAGAATACCCTTACCCATTTGCGTGGGTTTGATAAAAACTTATTACTGCATCAGATGCCTGCAGACGGTTAATTAAGTGTGGTTGCATAAAAAGATACTAGAAACACTGAACATGTAAAAAAGCAGGTTTAACCCTATATGTCTGCTCTATACCTCTTGTGATTGACTAATTTTAAATTTTAGCATGTTAATTATTCAACATTGCTGCTTTAGGATCTATTATCATGCGTTCAGCATGACATTGATTAGTACTACATCATGTCATTTTATTTACATGTATAGATAGTACAATCACAGAATTGTTTTTTGTTATAATTTGTTAAATAAATCGCTTGTGTTTTATTGATAATTACAATTTACTTATCATCATACTTTTAAATATTCCCATTTCTCAGATTTCCATTAATGAGTATTCATGTCTTAACTTTAGCTACAATAACCAATAAAAAAAACTTTTGTTAAAAGCCTAACTAATTATTTAGTCAGTAATTAAAAAGATTGCAAATATATGCATGAATTAATCATTCCGTGTATGAAAAATAGATAATGTAACGAATGTATTCACAAATAGCAAGGTCAAAAGGGTACAGAGGTCAAGGACAATTGCCTGAAAGGTCCAAATGCAAAGTTATGCGCAAAATATCCGGCAAAAATAGATCCAAAGTATAATAAATATTGTGTCCACACAGAAAAAGTTCAAAAGGTCAAGTTAAAGTATACAGAGGTCTGTATATATGCAATTATATGTAAACAATGTAAGGCCATGAATATTGAACAAACAGGTAGACCCGACATAAATCTGATATAAAATTAGCAAGAATGGGTAAATTAAAATTTATTGAAACGGCTGAATATTTTAACCTACCAGATCATTCTGAAAATGACATACAGATTACTATACTCGATCATAATGAAAATTGGAATATTGAAGACGGAATTAACAAGGAAAATTTTAATATTTCAGTTTTAAAGACGTTACATCCAACGGGTATAAATAAACGATGTAGTGAATTGGTAAAAGATTTTTATAATGCATTTTAATTCTTTGTTATGCTATAATGCTATTGCTTGTAATATATTACATTTGTTTTTCTCCATAATTAATGGTTTTTTTGTAAAAAAAATTCACTAATTATAATCCCTATGTTAAACTGAATTTTCAAATTTAAACATTTTATTATAATTTGTATTTCCCCTATGTATAAAAATTGTTGATAAATAATTTTTCATTGAAAAGACTAATTTAAATAGTCAAAATCGCTCCAAATATAATATTATTTATTCAAAATACGGCGATTATGTTTTTATTATGTGTTTGTAATTTTCATTCGCTGATTCAGTATCATTAATCTATCTAGTATTATATAAATATACATATGTTAATAAAAAATAATCAATTTGAGTATGATATATTTAGGAGTTTCAGCACAAAAATGTTTAGCCATAGCAAACATAGAAGAAAAAAATTTCACTTAGAATTCCAGATAATTGGAATGCCGTTAAATTAAAATATCTCGTTGGAGCACGAACTACTTATGGCGAGAGTTGTATATTTTAACTTCACATAGGATTCGCCTCTTGAAGTCTGGGTGCTGGTTGGACGTGACCTTAAAATCGTCCCATATGAGTAAGAAATCCCTGTGTACAAACAAATCCAATTCCACAATGTTAAAGTTAGGTTCCCTTTGTTTCTGTCAATATGCACGTGGTAAAACACATTCCTGCAGTCCCGCATCTCGAGTTACAAATCTAAAGGATTTTGTCACAATTCAGATATAGTGACAGTAACTCAGATGAACATATCTTAACATCAATAATTAAGGATAAAATGGCAGCGAGATCGTCCAGAGAAATTGAGCTAGCTTCACCTGGAGAAGGCTCCACCAACATCAGCCTAAAACGCAAAATCACCAATATTCCTTCATGGAAGTATTTCAGAACTGCAACTAGATCTAAATCAGAGCAACAGAGAGACTCTAAAATTGGGAAGCACATACTTCAATCTACTAGTGGTGAAGTCATTGAACCTAACCTAAAGCCACATTTGTTTACTGCTGATAACAAACTCGATCACTTTTTATGTTAGGAAAGTAGATTTCAGTCGCTGTTGTAATAGATCGTACTCCTCGATGGACGGTAATTTGTAAAGAGGTCAACGGACTTATAACTTATGTTTCAGAATCCCGTAATTTGATCAAGATGAGCTTCTGGTGAAAGTAGGAATTGATGGGGGTGTTAGCTTCATGAAAATGTATAGGCCTATCTCTTTTTTCTTTACATTCAAAGTTACCACACGACAATAAGAAATTCAACAATTCTGTTGTAAAGCGCTTGTTCATCTTGGCTATAGCTTCAGACAAACAGGAAAGCTATACCAACATTAAAACTTTGTGGGTAATGTTGGGTCTACATACTTTGCGTACTAAGTTTGTTATTGCGTCGGACTTAAAGTTGTGCAACATTTTAGTAGGTATTATGGCACATGGCTGCACCCATGCTGTTGGTGAAACGCTGCTAAGGGCAACTTAAACATCCAAGGAGAACCTCGTACACTTGCCAACATTGACCAAATGTTTCGGTGATGGGTGGATGATACAGGAAGACAAAAATACAAGTGCATGCAGTATGACAATGTGGCCCACCTTTGTATTATCAAGTCAAATGACACAACAACTCCTGTTCTGGACATGATACCCCCTCCAGAGCTCCACTTTCTCCTGGGACCCATCAACACAATGTACAAGGGTCTGGCAGATATTTGGGATGGAACATCCGAATGGCTTTGAGAATGCAACGTGGAGAGCGAAGCAATGCATGGCGGATCCTTTACTGGGAATTCAAGCGCAAACTTCTATCAAAGGTCGATCTTCTAGCTTCACTGTGTACCCTGAGGTGATTACCTTACATACTAAAGATGCAAAAGTTTGCATGCATGTTTCAACTCTAAAATACAAAGTTTGTAAGTTTATATTAACCATGTCATAGTTATTATAACGACATAATTCATATTTGAGTATGGGTCGACATTCATTTGAATTGAATGACCTACATCGTTATACCGTGAATTACATATTTATAGGTATGCAGTATGTACAAAATCATACAGCCTACTATAGATTTGCATTTAATTATCTCTCCCTAACTTTTGTTAATTGTCTTCGCCTGTTACAAAGATATATTGGATCCCAACTATCATCAACTTATTCGAAATTTCAATATGCTTACTTGCCATTGAGTATTAGTGTATGTAACGACAAAGGCACACACTGAGTTCCATTATGTTCCCGAATTCTACTAAAAAACTGGTAGGGCACTTGCATCTTGGATCAAACAGGACAGTGAGTCAGTACACTGCAGGGATTTCTCACTCATATGGGACGATTTTAAGGTCAATTCCCACAAGCACGGCCCAGACTTCAAAAGGCGAATCCTCTGTACAGTTCAAATATACAACTCTCGTCATCTGTGGTTCGTGTTCAAACGAGATTTTTTAATTTAAATGCATTCCAATGATCTGCACTTCTAACCGACATTTATTTCTTCTATGTTTACTAAGGCTAAACCTCTTTATGCTGAAACTCCTAAATATGTCATACTCAAATGATTAATAAAAAGATTCATTATTTTTTTATTAACATGCTTAAATTTATATATTATTACTATAGGCCTACATACTTTTAAATAGTACATAGCAAAATAAAAATTTGAAAAATATGAGTAAATAGATTCTAATCAATAAAATGTTGTTGAGAAATAGAAGTATTATAGAATATCGTTACTAAAAAGCTATATCATTTAAAGAACCAAACAAATATAAAGATATGTATATCTAGCATGAATGAATACATAAACACGAAAAACATGAAAATCGATGAATGGCATTAAAAAAAAAGTGTTGCATGAATTTAATAAAAAATGTACTCTCCAATACATCATACAACATAAACAAGTCACAGTTCCCATGGAGCAAATGTTTGTCAATATTCCTTCAAAAACGCATAATTGTGACTTTTAAAAACGAACTGGAGTTGTGTGTATTAATCCGAAAAACTTATAATATTATATTAAAAGTATCATGTTTTGAGTGACTGTCTATTCGATACAATTCCGTTTTAGCGTAATACAGCTTGTATGTTTTATATGCTATGCCGGAAACTACTTTAATTATGTTGTGCCGATTCACTATATTGTTCGTTTTTTTCGCTGTGTGTCAATATCATCACCATAAAACGGGAGGAAAGTCAAATATTTGAAAAAGAATTGCTCTTAGTCTTAGTAGTTGATTGAATATGTTACTTTCTAAATCGCTTCCTGGACCTCGAAATGATTGGCGTGCAAGATATTTTATTTTCATTCCAGTGTTGATTGTCCAGCATTTCACCGACATTATCCACTTCTTCCTTCGGGAGATTGTGAATTGCAATAACCGCATAATGATGACTAGAACAAGCGGTATGTTTTATGAAAGCCTTTTTGACTTTCTTCCAGTATTAATAGCCATTAAAATTTAACTTGAAAGCATTTTTATTAATTTATTTTCTCTTTCTGCTTACATACACTCATAACAAAGTGCACAATCTTTAGCTTTATCATTTTATCATAATGCAGTCAAGAGAATTGTACCAACCAATTATAGGTCGAAGTGACCTTTCACTTTTGAATTTACCGCGAAGGAGCGTGTTTAGGAAATGTAAAATGTATTGAAGGGTTATATTTTTGAGGAATGAAGAAATTATTTGATGTACGCATTTGAAAATTTTTAATTGAAACAGAATCCTGTTCGTCGGAGTTAGAAGGCGCCTCATCACGGTCTGAGTTAAGATGCTTTTAACTGCTTCGAGACATTAAAAAGGAAGTGATTGGGACATTAGTCATTATGACTTCAGTTAAGTAAATATCTTTGCATTATTATCTCCGATGACTTAAAATAATGGGCAAAACATATTGATTCTGTTGTTATTAAAGTTAACTTTTTTATTAAATGTCTCTCAAAAATTCTTACATATATTAACCATAAAACTAAATTGAATATCTTCAACTCTGTAATTGTTATTGTACCAAATATAATATATGCTTGCGAAGTATGGAGTTGGTCTTCTAATGAAGGATAAAAAAAACTGAGGAAACTAATTAATTTCTTTGCAAAGGTCTCATGCATAGATTAAAAAAATTCATTAATAAAATTATTAACCGAAATCTCGTGTAAAAATGTATATGCATTTTCTATATTATTGTGTACCTATAGGTACTCGTGTACCCTCGTAAAACTACATGTACTTTGTTATTAAATGTTCCACTTTAAAAGTTTGTACTTTTACTGGAAATTTAGCCATTTATTTATTATTATTATTATTATTATTATGTTTGTTCTTTCAGCTCTTAATCATTTTATTATCCCAACATGACATTATTTTCTTATTCATATAGTGTGACATATGATGTCTCAAATATATAATAATGAGGTGACTAATTTTGATACTGCTTTTTCTCAAATATCTTTTACATAGTGCAGAAATTAATTTAAAATCAAAAAAAAAAAAAAAAACATTAAAAAAAATTTACCACATTTAGAAAAATCTTACCTGGGCACAGGTGGCCCAGAATCGCTAAAAATTATTAAAATTTAAAAAATATTATAAAATTAGTTATACAAATAACATTTTAGAGTTTTACTAATTAGATCATGGCGCATCTTTTGGTCATGATTATTTTTTATATGGTTGCTAGTAACCCAGCGACTGCATAGCAAAAATAAATTATATTTATAAATATAGTTATAACTTGAAAAATATAGATTTTAAAGCATATAAACATATGACCAATAGATATGAAGTCGATATATCTCCATCAAATGATACCAAGTTTTTCTCTGTGGTTGCCAGGTAACTAGTAATTGCCTAGCCATCAATAATCAATCAAATTAAAAAATTGTTTAATTTATTTTTTTATTATTTTATTACCTCAGTTTTGGAGTCTATCCCCACTATTGTTGATATGCCGGTTTTATTGTAATCAAAATGTTGGTTATTATAGTTACCATGGTAACCAAATATTGCCTAGCAACTAATAATATTTAACATCATAAAATTGATTAACTGCAATACATAGTATTCTATCATTATGATTTTGCTCTATAACCCAACTATAGTTGCTATGCCACTTATAGTGGAATTTAAATATTATTAATAGGTTAATATATTTATAAAATAAATTATGTAATTTCAAGACATAACATACAGAATTAAGTGCTGTGAACAATACATAAATAAAAATGCATACTTCCATAAGCTATAATATCACTGTATAGCTACAATTTCAAGTTTTCTTTACAAATAATTTAAATGGTAAAATTAAAATACATTATAGTTGGATACCTACACAAAAAAAATTACAATCATTTTCACTAATTACACTATCGTCAAATGTATTCATTTATAATGTTATTATTCACAGAATAAATTTGAAGTATCTCCAAGTCTCTAAGTCTCTATGAGTATTGTGAACGTTTTTGACATGTGATATATAATAATTAAAAATATTTCTAGATTTTGTCGAAATTGTTATAACTGCAGGATGCTAACTGTGTGCGGCTAGTTAAACAAACTCTCATTTTCAAAAATATCTATAGGTTGAAGGATATATATAGACTACGTATGATAATGTATTTGTGTACGTGGCTAAAAATACAAAGCCCCTTTTTAAAATATCTATCGTTAAAATGTGAAAATTACATAGCATTCACAAGTTCGAAAAATGTGAAACAGTGAGAAACATTTAAATATATATATAAAAATTTGCCATTTTAATTACAGCTGACTTTAAAAAACGTAGCTTTTAATACTAGCTCCAAGCTATTGCCCTGAACGGTCGTATTTGTGCGTTCTGCTCAATATATATCAATTTACTACATTAATATAAGCGGTATCACCTGGTGGGTAAAAATGCTCCAGCTTTGAAAATATACACATGCCTATAAATTACCTAAAATAGACCTAAGACATAAATATTAAATATATATATATATATATATATATATATATATATATATATCAGATACAACTTTGATATAGGCCAAATATATTTATCGAGTTATCTATATATTTATGTATAATTCACCAGATCGAATGATAATACAACAGTGTCGTTATATTATAATCAAAAAAATTTTTTTTCTTCAAATTTTCGGATAAAATTAAAAATTGACTTACAAAAAATAAACTACTCTTTAAAAGTGGTAAAAATTAAGAAATACCAGCATTTTGATCAAAAAATATATATATTTTTATATCTGCTAGGAAGATATTATAGTAGCCTATATTTAAAAAATGGTATAATTTTTGGGAATTTAAAATATATCTGGCCCATTCTTGTGCGTGTTCCGATTCTACCTGTTTAATTATAAATATTTGAATTTCACCTACTTTTCTTCGATAATTTTCTGCATTGTTTATAATAATGTTTTCATTTTTCCAATAATTATATTTCCATCTAGCTCTCACTAATGATTTTGCCGCTCTCATTTTTATAAATAAAGTGCTGCTAACTATATGTAGTTTTAAATACACCACAATTCGTGATTTTGTCCAAAAACTTTATATATTCTCTAGACAGACTACTTGTTTAAAAAACTGTAATTTGGGTTTGACTATTATAATATCTTCTAGTTTCGTTTTCATGTATGGCAAAAATTTGCAGCAGGCGATATAGCGTAGATGGTCTGTTAGCTGTTGTGCTATAAATTGTAGAAATTGTTTTAAGAAAGGAGAAGTAATTATATATGATTTTATTGTTATTACTATAATAATTAATTAATTATTATTTGTACATATTTATTGACGATAATTACTATACCTACTACACTACTGATGCTAATATTAAAAAGTATATATATCATACTCATATAAAATAGTAATAGATGTAGTGAACATCTAACAATTATTAACAAGGATACTGTAGAATTCTATCGAATATTTCATGGCGATTTAAATTCTAATTGTATTATAATTTATATCATATCTTGTTTTTTTAATCTATACGTAATATATCCGATCTAGTATTAAATCTGCTTCACTAACTTTATTTAATACTTATTTTTGAACAAAGCAGCTTATTTTTATTCTTTTTTATAATACATTTGTATTTTAAGAAAATAAATATGTTTTAGAATAACATAAAAGTTAACATTATTAATTTATAATCTATAATTATATATAATTCACCGACTATTAGCGTTATTTTTATTTTTTCCTATATGTTCAACATACATATCCCATATTTGTTCTTATCATTTAAATTTGTATCAATGTCTACAAACCAAAGTTTAATTAATATTAATTAATTAAACATGTCTTTATGTATATATTACTACACGCAAACGAATCTGTTGCCATACATAATGCATTCAAAGAAGCGACTCTTTCTGATTGAATGTAACCAACCAAGAGCGAAATCTTGCGATTACACTGTATATCTATATTTTTCAATGAGTTTAGCGTTCATATTTTTGATTTTGTCTCATTCCGTGATTTCACCTTTTAATTCGATAATTTTTCTGCAATTAATTAGATTAATGTTTTCATCTACGGGCCAAAAAATTTGTTATAATTACTACATATTTATCAAATAGCGCAAAATACGAAGTGCAAGACAAATGGCGGGAGTAATTCTTTTATGTAGAAATGCTTGTCGTTCATTTGTTTTAAGTAATCCTAGTAGGAATATATCTTTTTTAAATCAGATTAAGAGTAATAAACCTATTCGCGTATTTAGAGGAAAAGATAAAGTCCAAACTGCTCTAAAAGGTATTCGCTATCTTGAAATATTTGTTTCACATTGACAATTTAATTATTTATTGATAGTAATTATTATAAGAACATTCGAATTAATATTATACATATTGCTTGAAAGTTATATATATTTTTGAATGCGGTGCAATATATCTTAAATATTAATATATTACTTTACTAGTTCAAAAATCTCAGAAGTAATTAAATATTTTTTTGACTTTATTAAAAATTATTTTCTGGAGTGATGATTAATTTAATTATTGTTGTATAATCATCCTTGCATATTAACATATTTCACTATTACTTCATAATTAATTTTCTCTGTTTACACGCCTGGTGTGAACCAACTTTTTGTGACTTGAAATTGTGCATAACAAACTATACATTTTCTGAACAATTCTAAATTTATTATTTAATTATAAACATTATTAATATTTAAAAAAAATATTTAGTAGTACAATTTTAGACAAAAATGTAAAATAACAAATCCTGTTTAATTAATTGTGCATACACAAACTATTCATTTTTTGAACCAAGATACTATTCTAAGAATTAATTTTTTTAAATTATTTAAAATTATTTAATGGATTTAATGCAAAAATAATGACACCAATATCATGTTTAGTCAAAAATTGTATACACTATGTCTGTGGTATACAATAAGGGCAAAAATCAGAGCAGAAAGATTACATAATATTATAATTAACATAAATAACAAATTAATATTGTTGTGTGTATTTAATCAATTTGTGCAAATCATGCAAGAATCAGCTTATGCAATTTATGAATTGCACAAGATGCAACTTGCATGTTTGATCAATTTATAGTTAGCGCAACCATTTATAAATCATGCTGTGCAGTTGCCAAATATAATATATATATTTTATAATTTTAAACAATCTGTAAATATAACTATGTTATATGTAATATATCAATCAAATATTCAACATTTGCTTACAATTTATTAGTAAAATTTAAATTTTGTAAGATCATAATAGGCAATTAATAAATAGTGCCAGATAAAGATTCTTGCTTGTCTTGTATGTTTGATCAATTTGAAGATTTCACAATTTCTCAACTGCACAATTGATTTACCTCTATGACTTATAAATACTGCAGTTCACATAGTTTTAATTCTAACATCAATTTGATGATTTATATAACATATAATGGTTACTTAATATTAGGTAATCTATCAATTAAAGTTTATGAACTAATTGTTACATTATATCTTATGATTTATCACTAAAATTTATAATTTTAAAACCATTTACCAAATGCGCAAGTAATTAGCCTGTGTAATTTATAAATAGAGCAAGTGACATCATCTTGCACATTTAATCAATTTGAAGGTTTTGTAACCATTGATAATTAAAAAATTATTATAATCATTAAATAAAGTTAGGTAATTTATCATTTATAAGATTATGAGCTAATTATTACATTTTACCTTATGATTTTTTACTAAAATTTTAAAACCCTTTACTATCTGTGCAAGTAATTTGCCTGTGCAATTTATAAATAGTGCAAGTCACCCTGTCTTGCGAGTTTGATCAATCTGAAGATTATGTGACCATGGTTTATTATAAATTTAATATAATCATTAAATAAAGTTAAGGTAGGTCTAATTTATCATATATAAAGAATTTGAACTAATTAAGTTATAAATTCTTGTTACTGTAATTTCAATACCATTTACCAACTGTGAAAATAATTTTCCTCTATGATTTATAAATGGCTCAAGTCATGAGGTCATATGCATTTGATCAATTTAAAGATTTCATAACAATTGATCATTAAAATTTAATATAAACATTTAATAAATTTAGGTATGGTAACCTATCAATTAAATATAGTATACAAACAAAAACTGCATTTATACACCATATGCTTTATTATTAAAAGTTGTAATTTCAATACCATTTACCAACTGCACATGTAATTTGCCTGTGCAATTTAATATTAGCAAAAGTCACATTGTTTTGTGCATTTGATCAATTTAGACTTTGAAACTATTTATTATTATGAATTTTAATATAATCATTGAATAAAGTTAGGTAATCTATCATATTTTCTACAGATATTTCTATATTATAATCTATAAATTAAATAGTGCATTATACCTTACCATTTATACAACAAAGAAGGTTCTTGATCATGCTGCCTTGAACGCAATATTATTCACCTAGTATTATCCTTTTGGTTTGTAATGTGTTATGCATATTTTGCATTTGTATTAAGCTTATAATATATAGCAAACAATAATAATATAATTAGTAGTAAGGAATCATTTAGTAAATTTAACAAATAATGGTGTTGTAATTTATGAAATCTTCAAATTGATCATATGCACAAAACAATGTGACTTGCTTTATTTATTAATTGCACATGCAAATTTAAGTGATGAATCATAAGTTATAATGTAATAATTAATTAGTAAACAACATCTTTAATTGATAGATTACCTAATATTATTTAATCATGATATGTTATACAAATCTTCAAATTGATGAAACAAGTAAAACTATAGGAACTGCACTATTTATAAGTCATGGAGGTAAATTAATTGCACAGTTGAGAAATTGTAAAATCTTCTAATTGATCAAATGTGCAAAAATCTGGCACTATTTATAAATCGCCTATTACAGTATTATATTACAGTAGTAATAAATCATAAGAAAATGTTGAAATATTTTATTCAACATATTTTATTGCTATATTACATAGTTTATTTTTTTATAGATTGTTTAAAATTATGAAATATATTCTATATTTTTCAAATGTACAGTGCAATTTGTAAATGGTTGCACAATTTATAAATCATGCAAGCTGTGTCTTGTGAGATTTGCAAATTGATCAAATGCACACAACAATATCAAAATTATGATTTAATGAAATTTAACATAGATGAATGCAGTTCAGTTTATTTAATGTAATTTGATTAAATACAAATAGCAGAAACTGGAAATGAAAGTTACATATATGCTTGCTAGCATAATCTGACACAGATTTTAAAAGATGCTCCTTGTACTGTAGTGTTCAATTATCACTTTTGAAATAGAGCATCTCATCCACATATTTTTAAAAGCAAATTGATGGATTCAGGGGCCAATATCCTAGACCTAGACCTCAAGATGCACAGAACTGTAAAATATGATTGAACAGTGTATATGCAGCTTAGGCATGATACAAAGTCTCAGCTTCCTGTAGCCTTTCTCAAAATAAAGTATTTTATTTTGATATCAGAAACAAGTGGCTTACCATAATACCCATCAATAATGCAGAAAATCTTGAGAACTGTCATTAATCAACAAATCTATATGAGTGAAAAGCTCATGCAATTATTTCTATTCATGACATGACCATGGTAAACTTGTTGCTCAACAGTGTATGTTTTCAACCAACTTTCTGCTGGTTTCAAAGACATTTGTTCATATGGCTGAGTATTGTTGAGAATAGATAATGTTCTGGTGGTGGGATTATGTCCAGGATCAGTTTGTTGTTCTTCTTTTCCTTAAACACAGGGCAGTGCACCATATTACTGAAATCTTTGGCTGAAGTCTTGACTTTCCCAAAAAATCCAAGAATGCCATTATACTGTGGATTACTTTGCATCTTGATCACATGTGTCTGCCATACATGATTGCAACTTCCCTGCACATGCTGAGATGTAAACAAGGTGAATATGCTCCAGGGACTTCATGCAGTTTTTAAAATATCTACTTTTTATTTAAATAATAATAACAGAAACAATTCTAGATTTATTTTAGTTGAAGAAAATACCCTTTTTAATGTAATTTTAAGAATTATGTACTTTTTAAAATTTTATCACACATTTTTTAGCATGAAATATAATAAATATTTAGGCACCTCACAGTGCAAAAGTATGCCCTTTAGGCATTTTTTTGATCTGTATACAATTATTATTTAATAAAAAGCATAGCTATAATATAAATATATTTATATGTTTTTTGTTTAGTGCTATATATATAACTATATTTAAATAGTATTTAATAAATATTTATTACTGAAAATATTATAATATTGGATTTTTAAAAAACAATTGGCATATAGAAGTAAATTAAAAACACACATATATATGTAATAAAAAACTGAAACAATTCACCAATTTATTATATAATCATTTTATAAAATATTTATTTTATGAAATATTTATAATTTTATCAATAATTTATTATTATATTATTAAATTTATGTGTTTGTAGATACAGTAAAATTTTCCTATATTGAAGTCTGAAAGATCAGCCAAAAAGCCTTCATATAGAGAAATATTTCATATAGGCAAACTTGAATTTTTTTTGTAAAAAAACTCCATGGTTATCTTATATTTTATTATTAATCTATATTTTATTTAAAAAAGTGATACTGATTATAAAATCATATCATTGGAATAAACAATGGTTTATGCAGTATAATTAGGCTAAAAGTATGTAGGTAGGTAAATCTAATTTCTATGCAACTACTGCCATGAAATATGCTAAATAAAACTGGAAACAGAAATAATTTGTATATTATTGTATGGGGCTATTATTAGGTACTGTCATGGAATGTACTAAGTAAAATTACTAATGAAGACCCTAAACTTTGATATAGATGACCAAATAGTTGGCCAGACAAAAATCCTCTTGACATTTTAAAAACCTTGATCTAGATGATTTCTACTGTATTACTATGTATCTCTAGAAAGAGATTTGACTGAGTTATATAGTTATAAATAAACTTTGTTTATGTTTTATTGTTATTACTTAAGTAGGTATTTATAAATATATTTTGTACTATACATACTGACACAATATTTTATTAATATATTTTATTATTAACTATTCCCTTTGAATAAATATTACATTTTATCTGGAGTAATACTATTACAATTACCAATAATCTTAAGAGTAATATTTTTTTAAACATAATTGTACCTCTTTAAATCTTTTTAGAGTAGTAAATAATATAGACTTTGAATATCATGTACACATGTATAGTATATATACATTTATGTTTAAAAAAGTAATTTTATTTTATAAGTTTTATGAAAATTGATTTTAATCTTACTGAATTTTTGCACTGATACTAATTATCCTGAACTATCCTGTTGGGTATCCTTTTTAGTCATTGTATAACAATGAAACATACTTATATTGTTATTCTGATTTTCAAATAATATCCTAGTTTTTAAATATATTATTTTACTTTTTTATAATTAATAGGTTGCTTTTTACCGTATTTTGTGCATTTATAGATTACTCACTATGCTTACAACCATAATTTTCTGGTTTTTAACCAATAGCTTAAAATCCCCCCTGTTTTTTAGAGACATCACAGTCTGTAGAATATGAACAATTATATTTCATATGTCTGTGATGTCTAGATGTATTCAAACATTATGAGACATGTTTTAAATGTGTAAATACTTATAGAGATATTGTCAGTGTTATAATATAATAATTTAGTCCACATGTAGAAGTAATTTCTATTGCTTGAAATACTTTTTTTAACTACATTCCAAAATCAATCTCCTGATTTTTTAAATAAAAATCTACGTAGATATTATACAGGTTCTGTTATTTTTCAAATAATCAAATTAACATACAAAAGTCTATAATGATATAAATATAAAAGTAACATTATTATTTTTAATTAATCTTCAGAAGGGTGCTCTGAAAAAATGACTATAATTGGCAATTTTAAACATGTTTTCAATCATTTAGATTGTTAGTAAAATTTATTTAGAAATCCATCCTTTCTGATCCATCACCATATGATTCTAAACAATACTGATATTAAATATTTCTATATTGTAATGATATATGGGTAATAGGTCTTATTCAAACAAAAAACGCACTCTCTGCCATACCTACTAATCTGGCTATGGGCTTTCATGGCCAGATGTATATTATTTTGTAATACATTTTTAGAAATGAAAACCATCTTTTTTATGAAAGCAGTTTAGGCTTTTAAAATTAAATGTATTCTTTTATAATCATCTAAATATTTTATAATATTATTTGTGTAGTTTGAATATTTTTACCCAAAATTTCACAATTTCTAACTTCTGATTTTGAGAGGTTAAAGTTTTTTTTAAAGATGTAAGTGTAGTAACATATTTTTGATTTTACTATATGCAATGTCGTAATTTTATGATATATAATTAAGTTATTATATAATATTATATATTTTTATTTTCTAACAGCATTTACATTAAAAAAATTAAGGGTCAGGTAGTCAGAAGAACAGTACAAAACATGAATTATTCGTTACATTTTTAGAGTAACTTGTAACATTCTATTTGTAACAGTTTATTAATGAAAATGGCATATTTTAAAAAGTATTAATTTAATATATAAGCAGATATGAGGCTACTTTGGTAAAAATTACAAAAGTATACTATTTTCTATTTCAGCCTTCGTCAGATTTAGTGGTCATGGACGAGAATTACCAATAAAACCGACAAGAAACATTTGGTCAAAGTTCTGGGATGAAGTTGTAAGTGTTATAGAAGATAACAGTCAATATGACGTTGAGTTAAACCTTCAGTATTCGTGTTATAAATATAAGCCGAGTTTACTTCATGAGGAAAAATAACGCCTGGCCCTTCAAAAAAACAACTGAATTAACTGGATTATTTTAAATGTATAGTAAAAGTATTTAGATTCAAATGTTATTTCTAAGATAATCTAATGCGTGGAAAGTTGTAACCATATTTTAATAATCCCTCAATTGAGGTGTTCATCAGTTGTAGTCAAAAGGTGAGCATTTAATACTGTTAGCAACACAAATTGTAACATGAAAAGTAACTGATTTAAGTTATGTTACATTAAGCTTAGATTTATTATTTTCATTAAATTAAATATTTGTAAAAAAACTACTAAAAATGCGAAATTGACTATATCAATATCGCAGACGTAAGCAAAATATTTAACATAACACTGTAGTATTAATTTCATGAGATTCCCGCCGGGAAAGCGTTACCTGATAAAATAATAATAAAATAGCTTTATGTATATATCTTTATTTGTAAATAGTAGACGGCCAAAGTGTGCATAATTCGTTAAAAGATAATTGTGTATTTCAAGTGTTAGTAAAGTGTTCACATTTCAATACCTAACCCAAACAATTTGAAAATTATATAAATATGATGTATTTATTTATATGAATTTAGGCTTATTATGTAGTCTCTATATTATTTCCATATATTTATTATTTAGAACATGTTTAGCAATATACTTAATGAAATGGTATCTATTTTATTAAATAGAATCCAAAATATCGAATTTTCATGAAACATATTTTTGTATTCACTTGTAAAAAATTGTTTTTGTGTATTACAGCACTTCTTCGTCATGGTTTCTGCTGTTCCTATTGGTATGGTGATCCTCTATTGCAATATTATTATTGGGCCAGCAGAACTTACGGATATTCCTGAAGATTACGAACCACGTAATGAAGAGTATTCTCGAGTAAGTGATATCAATAATTGTCATATAGGGACCATACATAAATATGTATTAATTCATTATGCCAATTATGCCCCACCCGACCTCACCACCTATGTACGCACCTGTATGCTCCCCCTTCCCCCCCCCCTCCCCGTACCGCCCCATAGAAGAATACGTATATATGCAGTTGAAACACAATTTATATTAAATAAGAATATAATTATACTGTTGGATTTTTTCACAGTACTTTTTTGATAATTATGTAATGGTGTTTATATAGTACACTAAAAATCATATGCCTTGTATGATTAAATATATTAGGGTATATTAATAATACGTATATTCATATTGTAATTACAAAATTTATGCATTGTAATATCAAATTATATTTTTCATCTTCTAATGTTAAATTAAAGTCACAATCGTAATAATGTTATGTACGGTATATATAGTTGTCTGGCTTTCAATTAACAGTCAATGAATGGTGCATTACATAAAATGTCAAATATGTTTCGAAATGGGATTGCTGACTCTTCGATGACGACTACTGTGGCAGGGGGCATGTCCTTTTTCTTAATAATAGTAGCAGTAGTATGACAAGTATTGTATCTTTTCATGGCCGCCTCATAAGGCTAATATTTGAGTCAAATCGGACAAACAATCAAAGTAATACAATCGTTATATCTGCCAAATACAAATCTCACTTGCTTTGATGAAAGAGCTACAACTATCGTCCGAACTTAGTTCTAACAAAAAATCGTCCGCTAATGTAGCTTATAAAAATCGATCGAAATTCTTTTTTGACTATAGATATTATTATAATTGAAAAATATTATTCTTGAAAAGGGCATGGTAACTATTTTAATTTTAGAGCGTATGTGCACTTTTCAGCCTTTACCCCTCCCCTTGTATGCACCTGTACGCTCTTCGTCTACCCTCCTCCCCCCGTTGTCTGCGTATTTATGCTTCAATGTTTCGTTTCACTTATTCTTACAAAATGACGTTAAAAAATTATTTCGAAAATTCATTCTGCGTAGCAAAATAAAATTATATCAATATTATTGTTTAGCTTTAAATATCTTTGATATTATATATAAAACATATGCATGTTTGTCATATTTTTTCCAAGAAGTGTAGTATTCCAATTTAATTCCAATGTAATAATCCAATTTTTATTAATCATTTATGAAAATTGATTAAAGGTTGATAATACAATAATTTATATAATATTACATTATAGATTTGCTCTACAATTTGATTATTTGATCTACATCTTACATCTACAAGCCTAATTTTAAACTTGATGTTTAGATGATAATCTAACTCAGATATAATGACATCAGTCAACACTGTGCATGTTTCCTATCAATGTGGACAGTTTAATATGTAATCTGACAGATCCTAACTTTTATTGTAATTTAAATAAATTTATTTAATAAAGGTCTGATTTTTAATATGAAAAATATAAAAATGCAAAGTATTACTTTATAAAAAGAATTTATTTGATATGTAAATCGTGAAACTAATATATGTGTGTACGCTGCAATTTTATTAATAAAAGCTAGATCTTTCTCAAATATATAGCGATACCTTCCACAAATTGTTCATGTTAATAATAATATTGACGGAGAATGTTGTTGTATTATATTGTTACTTAGTCCGAGACATTGATAATATTTTTTAATGTGTACAACTACTATTACGATAAATAAGTCTGCACAAAAATACTAGTAGTATTTTTTGTTACTTTTGAATGAAATGAACCCGAAAAAATAGAATTATTTTATTAATTTTGTCTCAAGTTCTTGATAATGGTCCATATATTCTTCGGTTCTTTTGAAGTTAGTTTATAAACCATTCCTTTTATTCTATTAAAAATATATATACAATCTGAAAACGTTTTTAACATATTATTCTGTCTCTTAAAACGTTAGATTGTAAAATTGGTTGCAATCTCATAATAATAACCCTAAAATATATTGCATTAGGTTGCACTAACACTGACCACTTTCAAATAGTCAGCACCTACGAAGGCATTTATACTAATAATTATTTTTTTAAATGTATCGTTATTTTATTGTTAGTATTTATTTCATGAAAATATTTATTCGTTATTGATGTTTTTTATTAATTTAAAATTACAAATATTTTCCTATCTGGCAGCATCCAATCACCCGGTTCCTAGCACGTTATTGGTTCGATCATCCACAGAAACGATACGAGATTTTCTTGCAGTGGCTTGAGGAGGAAACCGAGCAGCAAGATTTACGGTAATATTTGCGTCATTTGTAGAGCATATTATGAGAACCAAATTCAGTGTTGCCATTTCACTCGTCCGGAGTTTAGTTTTTTGGGATAGTAATATAAATAATAGTACATAATAAAAACTGAAGGGATAGTGAGTGAAGTGGTATAGTAGTTATGACCCTGTTTCATTACATAGTTTTATATTTTCATATTTTGTTTTTCAGAGTGGAAAAAACGATTTACTTCTCTATAAATTACTATGGTTCTATTTTTTGGGAATATTTAACGAAATATTTGTTTAAATTCATAAAAAATTATAGGGTGAACTTGTGCTCTGCCCTTGGACCCACTGGGGGGCTTCGCCCCAGACCCCCCTTCGCCGTCCGGATTTTTATTTAAAAAAGAGTGGTAACACTGCAAATTGATAACATGTGCACTATTTGTAGAATACGTGGGGACCAAATTGATAACATTTTTGCTCCATTTGTAAAACGTGAGAACTAAAGTGGTTATGTTTTTCCCTATATAGCGTAATTCAGTGTATAATATGGCATTAATTGTACTAAAAGGTTGTTAAGTTTGTTTTACGTTATTTCATTTCAATTAATATATTGTCGTATTTCTAATCTGATTCAAATGATTACTTTGGCCATATATTTTTAGTGGTGGGCATGAATTGAATCTCAGACTGAGATTTTTAACGAAAAGTTGTTTAAAATTCGAAATATTCAGTTACCAAAACATTTCACGTATTGTATGCGGATCTAAAAAAAATATAGGACAATGTTGACTTACCTGTTTTGGACAATTGTTCAGAAACCGTGTCCGACATTACCAAAAAATAACATTCTGATCACGTAGTAGTTTCTTTGATTTTGCGGCAAATTATATTCTATTAAACAAGCAAACAGTACTTTATTATATTGAATTATTTCAAATTATTGACTAGTAATGACAAAATCGTGACCGTTAATTTGCTCAAAATTCGACAATCCGTTTATTATAGTAAAGATACAGTTGATCCGGTACACCCCATGAATTCATCAGTTTCGAGCCGGGGGAAGGAGAGGGTATCGAATATAATTCCTTGCTCATTACAATTGTGTCAGTATATATTAGTGTATTATAATACTATAGTCATATAGCACTATATAGTTTGATTAGCTAGAAATTGGATTTACTATCCCTAAAAATGGTTTGATATTGTTTTGCAGTCGTCGAGATGTTCAATTCCGTGAATTGGAGCGGATCACCGGCGATTTCAAGGGCTGGTACTTCGTGCCTGTCAACCCAGCGGGGGTTGTACGCGCCTATGAAGAGAGAAAACTAGACGAAGAGATTGGAGACCGAGTCACTCGATAGTTGTGTCACTAAATCACTGTGTAGTTTAATTCGTCTTCTCACTTGTTGTAATATCAATTTAGAGTTTTCTTAAGAAGTTACTGTACCTATATACTTACAAGTCATTATTATATTCTTTGTTGGCGGCTAAGTATATATCATTAAAAAATATTTTATTATTTAAAATTGTATGCACATATTCAAATATATATATTGACTTTCTTCGTTTTTGTTTATTTGTGCTACTAAGGAGAGTAGTTTCCGAGTTACTAACGAGTTTATTATCCAATAGTTAAAAATGTATTTTATTAACATCTGCATTTTTTACAGTTTCAAATTTATTTACTCTTAGGTGGTCGCTTGTTTGAACATAATAATTTGTCTACAAATAGGAAGGTTTGCGTGTTTGATAAATATTGTTTTCATTCAATTATTGCGTGGTTTTTTGGATTTTGTTGATATTTTATATATTGATTAAATGTGTGAAACAGCATTAAATGCAGAAGTATATTTCTTAGGATTTAGGGCTGCGTTTATGATAATAGTTTTGAATAATAATTTTTTTTATTAGTTGATGTTATATTACAGTAGAAACAGTTTAAAATGTATACCGTCTCCTTAAAATTTTAATTTTTTTTATAAACTAATTCTTTGATCATTAAAAATGTTATGTTCAAAATGTCGTTTTGATAACTAATAAAAATATTACTATGTACCCAGTGCATCGAAACGTATTATACTTATAAGTTACAGACTGTACTTATAATAATTGAAATAGCTTACAAGATCTTGATATACTTATTATGTACATAATA
>JAUZND010025828.1:0-24139 GCA_034780555.1 Coelogynopora nodosa
AGGTGGGAATATAGTGGGGGGGGGGGGGGGGGTTATTTTATTACAAATAATAAATACAATTCCCAGGACCCAACCAAATTGTGCTGAAATTACTGGAAATCCAGTAAATACTGGATAAATATAAGCTCTGTAAAGGGTTCATTCTGCATATTTTAAAGGGAGAGAGGTCTAAGATATATATCAATTCAAATAAGGGAGGGTTAAAATGAAAGCATTTTGCATACAGCATACATACTTAATGAATTATCATATATATGAAACATAAAACATATTTAAATAAATTAAATATAATTATATGACAGATATAAAATATAACTAACCCAAGCTGTACTATGCATTGCATGTATAAATATTAATGTTATACTATTGAAGTGATCATAGTAAAAACATATTTTTTAAATATGCAACTTGAAAGAAATCCCTAAAGCATATAAAAAGTGAAATTGAATATATTATGATATATGAAAATTCCAGTTAAACAATCTCAGAGGTATGTTTTAAAATCACAGTGTTACTATTGTAATATATTAACAAAATAACTAGTTAAAACAGTTATATGCAAATATAGATAAATAAAGAGTAATATATAGGTATTAGAACTATAATGTGCTATATGCATAAAATATATAAATTAAAAACACTTTCAAATGAATAATCATACAAAAGAAGAACAAAGTTACACAGTTATCTTTTGGTCAATTTCTCTAGAAATGTTAACAATTCCTTCCAACTTTTCATTCATTTCTTTTTGCAGGGCATTTAATTTGGATAACAAAATTACATCACTGTACTATATACTGTCCTTAACTGCTTTGCCACAACAGTTATGTTGGCCATGTGCTAACCATATGCAGCAGCATAATTATATTTTGTTTAGAATTTAGATCAAAATCAAATGAAATGTAAGCAACATTTATCTAGACTTTATTTGTAAGTTAGTATAAAGGAAACAGTAGGTATACATACAGTAATTGCAAAAACAAATGAACAATTAATTGTATGAAGGAGATACATAGTTCATTAATTAATATGAGACTTCAGTTAATTATTTTTTGAAATTCATTTTTGTGTAATAAAGTTTAAAACAATCCCCTACACACAATGGTGGATGAGAGGGGTATTCTGGACAATAAAACATGGTATCCTTCCTGGAGACAGTTCCTTTATGACTAACATTTGTACTAACTTTTGTATTAACATTTGTACTAACTTTTGTATTAACATTTGTACTAACTTTTGTATTAACATTTGTACTAACTTAAGTGTACAAACATGACAGCTCATGACATGACATGCTGTAGATGGAATTCTCGTAATAAAATGTCTTTCTGTGAGGCAGACATCATCATCAGTGATGCCACCTGCAGCACCATGCACTGCAAAAAATGTCAACCAAATTACTTACAAAACTGAGCTGTTATTGTGCTAATATGGCCCGATCAATATAATCAATGAAGAAAGTTTGCAACATGTGTTTTATGGTATGCAGCAGAGTAACTTCATTTATATGCTAGAGTTATAAAGCAAAGATCTAAAATTCCAACTGGTGAGGCCAGCTGGCCACGCATAATAGCAATTTTCTGCCAATGGGCAAGGCCTAAGTATTGGCCATGGTGAAGCGGTTAAAGCGAACTTGTTTTGCAGTCTTACTTGTGCCTTTCTGAGTTTCTTCAAGATTTCTTCTTTTTTTCAGTTCTCCCATGTTTTCTTTTCCTCTTCCAGGTAGAATGCATATTTTTTCATCCACTTGCTACAGCAGTCAATAACTGCTTGTTTATAAATTATGGCAAACTTCTCTAGCATCACCTGTTATCATGTATATATTACTACTATGTCTATATAGAGCAATGAGAGAATGTTTTTTTATAACCAACTGCTTATTGAATACCTCTGTAGTTTGAACCACATAGGTGAGGTTGTAGAGAAGGAAATCATAGACATGGAAGGTTAAGCTTTAGGAGGAGGATTGGCAGGGAAAAAGAGGATCACCTGATGATTCTTGATTTGCTGTATTGTGACTTCTGTGCTCTCTCTAACTGCGACTAACTAATAAATGAAACCTTGACTTATTAATTTTAATTAGGACTGGTATCAAATTAACAACTTTTCCATAAAAAGATCTATTTTGCCAAACTTTTTAATTTAAATTTCAAGGTCACCAAATTCCTAACTTACTATGTCTATGTACCCTTCTTAATAATAATGACAATATAATATTTAATAATAATACATGTTAAAAATTTAATAATAATTTACAGTCACTGTAGCAATTTAATGTTAATAATAATAGCTTTTGTTGTTTTAGGATATAATTATTATATATTATACTGTATATTACAAATAAAAGATTGCCACCTTATTTTGAGTAGAGTATGTATATGCATAAAAGCTACAGCTTCAAAGTTACAACATCTACATAATAATATCTATTTATAGCAATGTCCACAAAGCCAAATGAAAAGTAGTGAAAAAAAGGTTAGACAATGACAATTTATGGATATTCAATTTTCAGTTTACATTGGAATTGCAAAATTTGTATTATAGTATGATCATACAATAATAATTTAATACAATTATTTAACTGCATTGGTATAATATTTACGCAAACATGGTTAACAGTTAAAGGCAAATTTAACACCATAAAAATATAAAATTACTACTTATTATTACTTATAAAAACACGAAATTTTGAAAAACGCGGACACTTTACTTAATACGCTACACATAAAGAAAATATTTGATTTTTTGCAGCGAGACTCTGATTTTAAGTTTTGTGTAAATAAATATATGTATATTTAAGTCATATTAACTTTATTACATATCATGAATACGCTACCCAAATAACTATTTTTAAAATATAATTTAAAAAAAATCTAAAATATATACATTATGTACTGTGCTTATAAAGTTAAAGACAATATATATAATTTTACCGCTTTCAAGTTCGTTTATGATGAACAATGGAAATGATAATAATTAGATTAATATAGATAATATTCCAATTTATAAACGTAATTTTAAAGTCTGTAAAATATACCATATTTGATAAATATGCACAAGCAAAATATACTTAACGAAATGTATTTAATGAAAACAAATATGTTATCGCTAGAACTTTATATTCTTTGATAGTAATAAAAGTAATTTATAATATCCCCTAATTGGTCAAATGGTTAAATCACAATGTTTTCAGTACCATTAATTTCTGGATAAAATATTTTGCATACATATTCGAAACAAACACATAATTTTAAAAACAAAAAAGTACAATTTTTGTACTTGCCATTTTCGATAAAAGGAAAGTTATTCATATATAATTAAATATGCAATGATGTATAATTAAATGTACAAAATAATGGGTAAAACATGAGTACAATAAATATAAAATGTTTTACGATTAATAACATGAGAATGATATATATAGTTAATTATCACTGACCAGAGATGCCTTTATACATATTACAAATATCATCTAAATTTGAGTTATATAAAATACTTTCATTATATATATTTACCATATTTTAATTTAGTTTCTTTAGTTTGGGTGATAAAATAAGCAACTGTTGGAATTAAAGTAAGTAATCCCCGAAGACTATAACATTATAATACATATGTATTTTTTAAAGTAAACAATGACTTCATGTTTTATTAAAATATATTTTGGGATTCTTGAAAAATCATCAAAAACGCGTTTTTTTATTAATAGAGAAAAATATAAACGGATTAATTTTTTGTTGAAACTATACAGTAACTTTTTTTTTTAGATGTTAATTGTAATTGTGCATTAATTACACCGATGACGGTTATCCAAGGGAAATCGATATTTTAATGGTGTAATATCTGCCCTAAACTATGTAAAAAATTATATTTTTCAAATTTATGATCTCAAATGCCATCCTTGTGTTTTCAAATATTTATCCTATCCGAAGGTTTTACACATAAACTTATATATTAATACATCAATATAGATGTAGTAATATATAAATCAGGCTTTACACAATTGTTTCATCACTTTCAAAATATTTGGTGAAAACTTAAAATATGGTACAATTATAAATGTATGACTTACTTTGATATTATTTCTAGAAAATAATTTGTGACCTTGAGGACGACTTATTGCTGGTGCTCTTGAAGTAATTGAACTAGAGTGTCTTTAACCACCAGCTAACAACCAAATTATTTTCATGCAATAAAATATATGCAGTCCATAATTGTTTTTTAAACCTTCAACATCCATAATGTGTGGTATATGATAATTTATAAAATTACCGACGCTTAAATACATTTTTAAGACACATTTTGTTCTGAATATATAGTAACTTATCTTTTATTTTGATTAAACATACGCAGGAAATCATTTTTAATGCTTAAATACTTTTTGCTATGCAATTCAGCCCGCCCGAAGAATTATAGAAGTGCAGCCAAAACTGGCAGGATATTTTGTTACTCTAAGCAATAAAATAATGTAAAAAGTCTAGAGATCCAAATAACTTTTTACTTTGCAGAGATCCAAATAACTTTTTACTTTGCAGAGATCCAAATAACTTTTTACCTTAACTGAGTGCTCAAATCTTCGAGGACTGATTTAAAAATTTCCGGAAACCGAATATTTCAATTTACCGCCAATTTTTTATAAAGTTAAACCTGGCTATGCAAAACTTTTGCTTCGTATACACGACGGCTGTATATTTTTATTAAATAATTTTCTCCGTGCTTTTTATTGGTTGTATACTTTTGACGTAACTAATACGTAACGTCTACGAATACAAGCTAACAATACTACATAACAAAGATATGCCTATTATAGTTGTATAAATCCCATATAGGCAAACCAAATGTAAGCGTAATACCACTATAGATGTTGTACGTAAATTACCACTAAGCCATATTTCTCAGAAAAATAATATACAAATTAAAATGTTTAGTAAAACTTTTCGAAATCCCGCTCCGGATACCCAGGCGCGTATCCAGGAAATCATATTGGGGGGGGGGGGCGCAGTAAAATGTGAAAAGGGCGTGTTTAGGGGTGTTTATTAGGTATTGATAAAAGGGGCACTTTATATTTTTGAAAAGGCACGTTTTTCCCCAAAAAGGGAATTTTCTCATCTCATTGTGGGGGGCGCGCGGACCCGCGCCCCCCCTCTAAATCCGCGCCTGATACCCATAACTAGCTATTATAAATTTGTATCACAAATGTGTACAAACTATGCTAAAAGACAAAGAATAATAAACGAAAGATGACTACGAGTATATAATAATACAATATACTGTTGATTACTAACTAAAGTATATATATAATTACTATTATTAATTACCCTTAAAATTATCAACATAACGAAAAATGCCTTGAGTCCCAATAATAGTTAATTTTTTATAATACATGTGATAGAAATTGATAAATTTACACTGTACAAAGAGACTGCTGAAGTTATGAACTGATGTTAGTTTTACTGGATTTCTGTCTGTTGCGCCAATAAGTGCGGCGACGAATGAACTTTTGGCGCTTTGATTCTCCGGATTTTCCATCTTGATTTACAGAGACAACCTAAAGGATTAGATAAAAAATATTCATATTACAAATTTAGTATTTTTAATGAATGGCAGAAATCTGTTATAAAAGAAGTACGTTATGGCAGACCATTCAGAAAATTTCCTTTGTTTAGAATCTGCAATTACGAAAAAGCACTAATGTCTCCGAGTATATAGATGGTACTTAGGTTGCTGATCAATAAGTCATTACACTTGCTTCCAAAGTAGATTGATTGTTAAATTCGGAGAAAAATCATGAAGAAAACCAGAGAGAGGAAATGTAAAACTTATTTTTCAGGATTAGTAATAAAACATAGCTAAGAAAAACAAACTAACGAAATTTCAGGTCGTGAAAAGTGGTCGATATACCTGCATATTCTTTTAAACTATCTAAGAATTAGATAAAAAAATTAAATGAATTACAGCCAATTTTATTTTATTAAATTTTGCTATAACTATTGCTACAATATTAGAAAAAAATAGCTAATCAGAACACCGGATAATGTGAATTGGGAACAGAATTTGTAGAATGGTCCTTATACCCACAATGTTTTTTACATTTGCTAATCGGAACACACAGTTCATCTATTTATTCATACAAAGGTACAATCTATACTTCCTGAACCGAGACAATTACTGACATGCATAGGGTGAAAGTATTAAGCAGGATATTTAATTCCCTCATCCTGTATTCAAATCAAAGCCCACATTTTATATTATATATTGGGATTTGACACCATCGCGTGGGAGTGTCGTTTAATAATAAATGAGAGCCCTAAAGGCTTGGCTCATAATAATATATTTCTTAAGTTTCATTGTGTTTAGAGTTAAATCTAAAGTACCATTATAAGGCTTGAACTCTAATATATTCCATCATAAATATAACTATCATGGAGAAAAGAAGACGTATTGACCTAACGCTGCAAGGGTTAGGGTTCTAAAACAAAATATGATGTATGGAGTATTAAAATATAAAAAATTGCTCTGAAAAAAATCTATTTTCTACATTGCATTTTGGTTAATAATTAAAAAATAATCGTAAGTTCAACTTATGATACTAAAAATCGATTTTTGTAAATCGAAATGCTAATCAAAATTGTTAGCATTTTACCTGTTCCGATTAGGTAAAGTAGACTAGAATTATAAATCGATTAGATATATTTTTAGCTAAAAACATCCTTTCTAGTAATAATTGTTAAATTGCTGAGAGAATATAGTCATATCGAGTCATATAGAATATCGAAATGTAATTGAAAGACTATATTTATGTTAACAGAATTATTATCAGACCTAGAATCATTGATTTAAACACCCACCTTGTCCAGAGTATTGTCGCCGCCAATTTTGCGACGGATGGAGGCCTCCCAGATCGTCTTGACGCCCATATAGAGGCGCATTGTGGCCCTGGCATCTTCCACAGAGCTGTGCTCCCCCTCCTGGACCTGCACCCCCAGCAGACGACGAGTGAGCTCACGCAGGGCCGGGGTACGTCCATTGGTCAGCGCTCGAAAGGGCTTGTAGCTGGCGGTGTCGCGGATGAAACGCTTGGGATGCGACAGGAGCAACACCTATAGTGGGGGTGTACAGATTGTTGACATAGCTATAGGGAAAGGAAGACCATATAAGCGGTGAAATAGACACTGATACGGAGACGAGATACATAAATGTAATTTGTGAGATATTAAAGTGTCTGTGTTATTATCCTATCGTGTATATTTATGTTATACTTATAATATCAACGCAGTAAGTAAGATAATTGAGGAAATTAGTTTTTTAAATTCAATTGTATTTAGTACATAACATATTCATTATTGGTAAAGTAATGATAACCAAAATTATTATAATACATAAAATATTCTAATGGAGCCAAGAAACAAAATACTTAATGCAAGGAGTAATGTATATTAACAAGTATTTATAATTATACATTATGCAAATGTAATAAACGTGTATTATATATTTATAATTATAAAAAGGAATAAATAATAAGCCAGTGAATAAAAACACTCTATCTCAATAAAACAACTAAACTATTTAAAACTTAATATTATACATATTATAATATTAGATAGGCATAAATATTGATAAATGCAATCGATGTATATTAATCTATGTAGCAAAATGACACCCAATCCTTTAGGTTGAAATAATGTGACGTATTTGCTATTATCTATAAAAATACCAAATATATGAAATGACATAATATTATATTATTGATAATATTATAACATCAACTATTATAAAGTGATTGAAATTATTACGTGAATTAAATTGTGTTTGAATTCACGATACATGAAAATTATTATATGTAAAATGCGAAAAATGGGCGAAAATAAAGATGAAGAATGTTTAAACGTTGTGTGTGAGAGAAAGATTTAGAGACAAATGGCTTTCAGTTCATACACTCGCTTGGCTTTGAGTAGATACAAACCGACTGAAATTAGTTTGACGATTGCAAATTGTGAAAATATGTTGAGACGGGTAAGGTATCGATTTTAATCACTACCGCTAATCGATTTTTTAATCGGTTTGTAAGTATTTTAAAATATTTGAAATATATTACAAATCAATAATAACGAGTGATATCAAAAATTGTTACGTCACCTTAAAAATACGTCTGCATAATTCAGTATAATTACTTATAAATAAGTAATTTATTCATTAATCAATAATTATATTAATTATACCAAACGATGCGATTTAATGTTAGCTATTTTAATTGAGCTTTTAACATATTATACAAAATAAATGCATAGCTACAACAGTGCTGATGCAGTCCAATGTGGAAAAACATTGCCCAACTACAAAATAAATCGTAGATATAAAGAGAGTAGTTCTAAGGTACCCCTTCAATGCCATAGTTTGATAAGGATAAATAAATATAATGCAACGGTAAACAGAATGTTACATAATTAACACCACTAGTTAGTATATTTGTCTTAATTATATATATATTTTAAATTAGATGCAATTAGACCTGTACACAGCTAGAAAGTACCTGAGAGCAAAGGAGAGCTGTGGGACAATGTCAGGGTCCCACAGTTTTTCTAAAATAATTTCCCCGGTGTTTTCTCGGTAGTTTTCCCCAGATAATTAAGAAAAAAGTAAAACAATAAAATTGGCACTTAAATTACTTCTAATGTGAAAATATAGTATAGGTAGGCTACATGTATGATGTATATAGACTATTATGAGAATTAATGAAAATTATTTACGAAAGGATGCAACGAGTTTGATCTGTAAGCCAATTTTCAGGAATGTGATTTAGAAGGAATTGAAAACTCTGAAAACCCATAAAGCCGTGTAGCGTTATAAACTTTGTTATGCCTTCAAAATAAAGAGTAAAAGAAGTCCCAACGCAGGCCGGGGAAAAGGGTAGTTTTTTATAGCATATTTAGTAGAACTACGAGATGGTCTTTAGCCTAAAAAACCCCGGAAGAATATCACGCACGCATTTTTTTCCTCGTCTTTGCTGAATTTCTGGGTCTATTCGCAGTGTAAAGGAAAGACAAATCAGATTTTTTTCTCAGCCAATACGAATCAATACAATCAATCAATCAATCAATCAATCAATTTCTCAATATTACGAATCTGCCGGTGAGGTGAGTTCAGCAAAAGAATGCTTTACTCGCAAAAAGTGTATTTTCCCAGGATTTTTTAAGAAAGCTTTATTTTCCCAGTGTTTTCCCGGTTTGTGGGTGAGTGACTTGTTGACTATTTTATCTACGATTTTGGTACATAAAATTACATACAATTACATACCATTTTTAAAACAAAACCCAATATATAAATGCATAGGTATAAATATAAGATAAAAAGAGTAATAGCAAATTATTTTATTGGCAGGATGTTACTCGGGAAACAGAGGTTGTAATTATTGATCACAACACTCTTATAATAAAAAAGCGCATATTACAGGAAAAATGCAAAGAATCACACATAAAAAACATTGGCTTAAATAATTTAGAATTACTTCAGCAAATATTTAAAAAAAACTATTCCTTGTTATAAGGAAAACTATATTACTAGTCTTATACCTGTTAGTATAAAGACATCTGGAATGAAACACACATATCTTATTTTAAATCAAAGAATGTGAATGGGCATTTAACACCGAACATAACATTTCTGCCGTCAACTAAAAACCAAGCAAAACTCAATCGGTTTGAATCTGTTTGAGACCGATTGAAGTACTGTTTTACGCTGAATTTGACGCTTTCGAGATAATTTGAAATACTAGTTCACACTTCGCTTAGATTGAAAACAGCCCTACTTTGATTTCATTGGTTTTTA
The DNA here is from genome assembly GCA_034780555.1 of Coelogynopora nodosa. Classification (NCBI taxonomy): domain Eukaryota; kingdom Metazoa; phylum Platyhelminthes; order Proseriata; family Coelogynoporidae; genus Coelogynopora; species Coelogynopora nodosa. The sequence goes on from JAUZND010025828.1 coordinate 9,823, forward strand.
TTCCAATTATTGAAAACATTATTTCAATCGTACCCAGACCAATACAATATTTTGTAGAATATTTTTTACCCCAAATAACAAACACTAATTTCGGCAACTAAAAATAATAACAAAAAATAATTTCTGATAACCTCAGAAAAAGACCCACCTTGAGATCGTTATGAATGGAGTGGCCCACAAGAATCCGCTTATCTATAACCTCCGCCACCTTCATCTGAACCTCAACGAATGGTTGAGCCTTGTCCGGTGTCAAATCTCCTGGCCGAACACCGCTGAACTGTGTCCTATAGTCGACCACCTTCTCCTCCGGCTGGACGAAGGTGTCCAGCACCACCTGACCAAACTGGTTCACTATGGAGACCCGGGCCAGAGCGTTGTCCTTGCCTTCGTAACCCACACCGACGAACTCGCAGTCAATCGCTACTCGTCGAGTCAAACTGGAGAGTTGCACACCACAAAAGATGATAGATGCACCAAACTATAATAAGTTATCGTTACACAACATACGTCCTTTACTACTTTCAAGACAGTTATAGCAGACCATTTCAACGTAAGGCTTTGATTAAAATTATCTTAAATGTTTATGGATTAATAACAATCTGCAGGTAAAAGTTGAGATTTGGAGTTAACAATAAAGAAAAAAATTATATATATAGTAATTTTTTCACTCTCCACAATAACAGAAGCTATTTAGTTCTGTATTTAATAAATGTTCTGGTATCGCGTTAGAAAAGTTGGTATATCGACCAAGTGTTTTTATCATTTTCTACCTAAAAAAATAAGACACGTTTCAAAGCTGAACTTAATATGTATTAAATAACAATTTGACTAATATTTTTTTTTAATTATTGTACACATTATTTGAACAAGTCTTTAATTATTAGAAAAATTTTCACTTAAAACTACAGTAAAAGTTAACACTAATAATTCCTTTGTTATAAATAAAAACTATTGAAATATTCTATTATATAATATGCCTTTTTTGGAAAGATCATGTTTTTTAATCAATAATATTTTAAAAAGTTAACTTTTCTGTTCTTGGATTAATTGCGTTCAAATTTAAAAAAACTGGATAAAATGAAAAATTTTGTTTCAGCCATAATTTAAAAACCACTTAAAAATATGAAATAATTGTTAATAAACCTTATAGCTCTATTTGGCGCTTATAACTGAGATATGAAGCTTTGGAGAAGTCGCATTCATGGAAAGAGGAAAAAGTCCCCCTATAAAAATAACTGGTGGTACTGTTAATAATGTATTCATTAAATCATTAAAATTGGTCACATGTTAATTTGAGATATAATAATTTAGCAAATACCGTCGAATTGTAGTTAATTAATTTAATGCTGTTAAAAATGTTATGTGGCAATTCCAAAATTCTGTTAATAATAATATGACATCACAAATAAGATTTTAGTATTCCAGTTATAGTTACCCATCAAAGGCGTTTTCTTTAACCAAAGTCTTCGGCGTTACTGTTTGTTCTTCTTGTGAAGCAGCAATTAGTACGGGATCCACACCCTCGAACCAGATGCTTTATAAAAATATATAATATAGTATATAATATGTTATAACATTAAAAAAACTGTTTATAAATTTTAAAAAAATATTAATGGACGACTCAGACTATATTATAGTGTCATAGAATATACTGGAGAAATTGATGACGTAATACAGGGTGGCCACGTTTTTCCGAATTTTCTTAATATATTCAAGCGCCAATATCTGCCGACCATGACTACAAGAGCAGCGTAGCTTATAAATCATAGAGCCGATTTTTTGGGGTTTTATACCTTAGAATGCATCTCAGACATACTCAGTGTCTTAATGTATGATTATATCATCAGTTTTTTTTCTGAAAAGATTAGTTAAATTATGTAAAATTGACGACATTTTAAAATTTAATTACGTTAACTTTACGATTTTATTGCTTAGTTTTTCGGGCACACAAAAAATCAGAAAATCAATTTTTTGATATTCCTTATATTGACAATATTCAAGTATACTATATTTTTTAAATCAAAATTCAAGTATATATTTGCAATATATTTGAATTTCAAGTGCCCATTGCCACCCTGGTAATAAATGACTCAAAATTAGCTAAAAATAGCCCGTTATAGACATTCTAAATATTGTCTGCATCAAAAAGTAATTAAAATTTTAGTCTGAAACTTTCTACAAATTTATTATTTCTACAAATAATTGTAGTGGCGGTTACTGACAACTATTTCAATGTCATTATTGATCAAAGATATACAAAAAACCCACAATTTTCATTTTATTTTTCACCCTATCTAATGCATTAAATTAGGCGCTAAATAGGCAGCTAACAAAACGTCTGTTTAGAAAACAAAATAAACATGTAGAATAATTTTGAAAAAATACACAATAAGGACTAGATTGATAGACAATATTTATCTGTATATGATAAATACTGGTGGGTCAATTTATCCCCTCACCTTCCGGTTCAATAGGCTACCTAAAGTGCCATGTGATGATAGGGTTATATAATATATCAATGGACATTAACTGCTCATTAACATCTCCACAATACCACATTCCCATTAGTGATTGATAAATATATCATTTTTCAATTCAAACACTCATCAAACCATATTTTTTTGCAAAAACAGGGTAAACTTAATGTAAAAAATTAAAAACATATTGGTTTATATTATAGATACATATAATATAACAAACTATTTTTTAAATATTTCACTGGTTAAACATTTTTTTAAAGTTTAACAAAAAAGTGAGCAAAAAAATTCTCATTTATTTAGAAATATTTTAATTAAAAAAATTATTAAAAAAATTAATAAGGTCTCCAAGGTATTCCATATTTGATAGATAGCTCGATCAAAATAAGTCAAAATGTTCGTAAATACTCTTTTCATATAAATTTACAGTAACTATTTATAGTATTTCTATAAGAAAATAATAGTTCTTCAGATTTAATCTTAATTTTTTCAATTAAAAACTCTAATGTGATTTTTATCAAAATATTTAAATAATTTTACATTTATTATACAATTGTAGCTAATTTAATACACACACTATGTAACAAAACAATTTTTACAGCAAGTTATAAGACAACGCTCATTACATTTGGTACATAGATCCGTTTTATATTGTATTTAATGTGTATAAATTAAAATGTTAAAATAGAAAAGTTTTGTCTGAAATAAATTTGCAGTATCAGATCTTTTTTATAACTTGTATTGATATATACTTAATTGCTATTGCTAATATAATAATTGCTATTAATAAAATTACCCGGCTATTTTTTGGAAAATATATTTACGTATAGTGTCAATAAAATATTTGACAGAATAAATATAGAATTTGTGGTAAAAAGTCTAACTCACTCTTTCTTTTCAATTTGAGGCTGCTCTTTTTCACGTTTTCGTTGCAAAAATAATGCCTAAATAGTTAAAATAAGGACATTAAAAAATAACCAGTTTATAGATCATACCGTAAAAAAAACTACGACAAGCATTATAAATCTAGCGTGCTAGTTGTAAGTACGAAGTAATCTATAGTCAATACCCTTTTGTCGGAAGATTGTTGCTTGCCGGAATGCTTTGTATCTGTAGGCCTGAAAAACAGAGGTTACGGGCATTATAACCTTACGGGTATATGTATCTCGCTTTATTGGTGCTTAATTAATGCTTAATCTAGAATGTTTAAAATCGAAAAGTTTTGTCTGAAATAAATTGCAGTAAGTACATTTTTCTTTATAATATTTGTATTAGTATATAATATATTTTAATAATTAATATTTATTTAACGACAATTAAAAAATACCCAAGTCGGAGAATGAGAAACACATTTGTCAAAGAAAGAAAAGGGTGAGAATTTACAGAGAAAAGAACAGTTCAGACTTAATAATAAAATTTGAAAGCAAAAACAATTGATAATAAAACAACATCCTGCAGACAAGGCATTCCAAGCACGTGGAGAAAAGAAGCAGAAAGCTCCATCGGCACCGACACTTCGCAACTGGAAGTTGATGAAGAGGGAGCGCTTTATGTGACCACAAAAGCAGAAGCAGCTAATTTTGTCAAACATGAAGATGCTGAACTATTTAGGCAATGGAAAATAAGGTAGCACAACTTGAAGTTAATTTGTTTACGAATGTTGAATAGGAAGCCAGTGAAGATTGCATAAAACGAAGCAAATATGAGAAAATCTGGGCAATGTTATCATGCGTGCGCTACAATTCAGAACACGTTGTAAACGTTGTATGGATCGTTCCGTGAACCCAGTGAGGATAACATTACAGTAGTCAACCCGGAAGAATATAAAAAGGTGTTTGTAATTGTTTTTTATTATGTCTTAGTTTTGAAAGGTGATTAAAAATGACATTTCGTAGATATTCTTCATGTGTGTATCCATATTAGCCACATGATTAGGAGAACCACATAATAGAAACAATTAAGTCGAGGTTCAGCTTGCAGTTAGCATTGAACCAGTCGTAGACATTATCAAGATATTGTTCCAGAGGCAAAATGTGGTAGATATTTCCGTAGCGCAAAAAGATGTTTCGTTGTATGATGAGAGTAGATCTCGTGTACTAAGCTATGATAACCGATGATGTCTGTGACTGGTGTAGTGTATACAGAGTACGGGATAGATCCAAAAACTGATCCTTGAGGTATTCCACATATGAGCGTTACGTATATTGATTTATACCTTGTGCACACACTGACTAATGTTTTTTCAGTCAGAAAAGAACGAAACCATTCCAAAACGAAACCATCGAAAAAAACTAATGTTATTGAATCTGATGATCCAAAAGAATGTTATGGTACACTGCGTGAAACGATACGCTAAAATCCAAGAAAATTACACATACACTATGCTCATCATTCCGAGCCAAATGTAGAGCATTATATAATCGAAATAGAGCAGTCTAAGTAGAGTGATGAGATCTGTAGGCCGATTGAAATTACAATAGATAATTTACCAACAGGAATACAATCGTCTACGCCGAAACAACTCTTTCCACGAATTTAGACATAAAAGATAAACCAGATACAAGCTGGTAGTTACTAAAAACATATTTGTTGAGTCTAGGCCTTTTTAGAAGCGGTGTAAAAATGTATGGCCTGCTTTTGTGACGCTGTAATAATCACTTTTATTAAAGACACATTTATAATCTGGAAATACAATGGTGCAAATACACCGCTTAGCTGTTTAATAAGTCATAATGGAGTAGAATCAAGGCTACATGACTTAGGTTTAGATATATTAAGCAAGCGATGGGTTTCATCAATGATGACTTGTAAAATTTATACATTTGATTTCACAAGATTTAGAAAAAAAAATAGCGCACTGCACGAGGGATGACAATGTTCATGAATTTAAGATATTTCCGTAATTTTAAAAAATTCTGTTGCGCCATATTCTCTAAATTTAACCGTTAGATAAATTAGGCTGAATAACGAAAGCTTAACGGTCTTTAGATTTTTCGACGTTGGTTAAATCAAGAAGCCGATTTACCAGTTCTCATAGATTTTTTCGATTACAGGAATATGATTTAGAACTTTTGTAACAGAAGTATCGATAGAGTCGATAAATAACTCAAGAAAATCAAAAGAATGTTTAATATTAAATAGATCGGCAAGTAAATATATATATCTATGATATTATAAATATACTTATATACTATTTAATTATTATTAATACTATTCCCCCCCCCCCCGATTTCTGGAGAAATAACTTCAATTAAAAACTTACTCTTCCTTTTCAATTTCAGGATTTTCTTTTTCACGTTTTCGTTGCAAAAATAATGCCTAAATAGTTAAAATAAGGACATCAAAAAACAACCAGTTAATAGATCATACCGTAAAAAAACTACAACAAGTATTATAAATCTAGCGTGCTAGTTGTAAGTACGAAGTAATCAATAGTCAATACCCTTCTGTCTGCAGCTCGTTGCTTGCTTGAATACTTTTCATCTGTAGGCCTGAAAAAGTAGAGATTAAATTCATATTTAATAACAAGCGAAAATAGGTGCTTGAATGTTTGGCTGCATAGCTGTTTCCAAACAGATAGGAGACGGGCTGCAATGTTTTTCGAAGTAATTAATTTTTGAAAGAAACAAAAATATTGTTTGATTCATAAACAAAAAACCTAAATTGAAATAATTATTTTAATTTAATTGTGTTTTTTGTATGTTATGTATTTCAAGTAAAAAGTACTTTCATAAACTTTTATCTGGTTTATTAAAAATGGCAGGAATGTGGCGTTGGTTCAAAGATATGATTCGTTATACTTGATTATTAGAAATCTTAAAATACTATCAATATATTATATAATAAAACTGCATATTTACCTTATCTGAGCAACTACGTCGTTTCTGGGAATATTTGACTATAAGATGAAAGAAACATGATAAATTATTACATTACCTATTAAGATCAATAAATAGTATAAACAACACGCTGGCAGTACCTTGTTATGACTGATTGTTTTAATTTTTAAAGAAGATTTCGGTTTCATTTGAGTTTTCTTTGTAACTGATTCGTCTGTTGTTAAGGGCAGCGGTCTAAACATATTTAGATAATATTATTTTAATGTAGAAAATCGGCACCTAAATATTTAATAAAAAAAATAAGTACCTAGATTTTTCATGGTTCTGGTTTCTTTTCTTCTAAATGAAAGAGTGAAATATATTTAAATATAGCCATGTTATTTGTTTAGAAGAATTAGTTTAATATGTTAAATACCTTCAAAGATTTTCTACTATCTTGAAAAGTTGCACTTCTCTTGTGACCGGATTTCGACTTCATTTATAGAACTAAAAACGAAAAGCATACACACGTAATCGTATCTTGGATGATAGACAAAGTAATGCACTCAATTAATTTTATATTAAGTATATACATACAGTAGCATTACAACCCTTTTTAACTAGAAAATGATCATGTATATTCACATCGAGGGCAATCCTCAACTATTAAAAACAATGAATTTAAGTAATGTCGATATTAATAAAGGTGTAATATTCTTCTGCTTTAGGAGGGGAAGGAATGAACCACCCACTCCCCTATAATTTGAGCGTTTCCTATTTAAAAAAATTAGAGAAACACATTTATCGTTTTATAGATAAATATTAAATAGTTTTACTGTTCAACCGAGCGCCCAGAATATAATTAGAATAATATAACAATAGTAAAATAAAAGAGTTGAATATATGAACATTTTATACAATACATTCTAATTATAATATATAAACACAACCATTGTATCATATTATCATCAACATCTACCCTGAACTCATGACAACACTGAAATATACCCATTCGAGCTAGGAGTAGTTTAAAATATATGATTCAAATTAATATTACGATTAATGTACAGAATAAAATCTATTACCATGGATTAGTTTAGATACAGCGGCAAATTGGTAAAAATAAGTATTACATAAATAAATGGAAGTTACTAACACACACAGAGCCAGTTTTTTCTATACACTTACTGTCACTGTTATGTTTTAGCAATAAAGGCTAATAGAATGCTTAATTTGAATCTGTTCTACAGAATTCGGATTGTAACACTATTTAGAATAAAACTGTTATAATAACACAACAGCAACCATGTAAAACATTATAAAAATGCAAAACAAAGGATTCGGCTATAGAAGTATAGAATAAGCAACAACAAAAAAAGATTTTTGTAGATATAAACTTTAATATCAGAAACATAATATATTAAATACATTATACATTATAGTTCGTGTTTCACAATATTTACATAATAAAGTGGATAGTATAAAAATAAAATAATGTTAATCATCAAATTCTAATAAATAACTAACAGATAAAAACAAACACCTAAAAATACGCAAGTGTATATTATTACAATAAATAGTTAACTATAGTAACTAAGGAATCTACACTATATATTCTAACTATAGTTAAATATTTACGATTAGAACAGTATTAAATGCTATGGAATAATTAACACGACAAAGCTATAATACAATAAATATTACACTAGATGTAAATAATATAGTCTCGCAGCTGTATCGATCAATGTAATTTAAGATCAATCATTAGAAAATCATATAACGTAAACTATGAATTAATAAACATGAATTACGAACTACGTGAAAATAATATAAAATTATCTTACAAAGTGTCCATTTTCAATTGGATAAAACGTAATCATACTAATTACAGAGTTCTGGTAAACGAAGTATCAGTAATAATACATATTTTTCTTTAAATTAAAAAAATAACTATAAATCAACCTTACATAATTGATTATGTGCAGAAGATTGGGAATGAGTAAAAAGTTTAAAAATCAATCACAACAGACTCGAAATAGTATTATTAAAATGCACAAACAGTTTATCCAATTAACGAAAAAACAATTAATATTAGGGATAATTCCAATGAATTGTCATTGTCTTTACGATGATCAGCACATTCACTAGAATATCGCCATACGTAAATGCCAAATGTATGTCAATCTATTAAATGCAAAAACTTAACACAATTACTTAACTGAAGTCAAAGGTTAAACTTAACAATTTTTTTATATACTATTAGTAATTACATGAAAAGGTAAAAAGCTTTAGGATAGTAAAATAGTGACAATGGAAATCAGTAAATACATACTTAACTAATGAAAATTTACTTAAATTCGGAAATTCATGTAAGAGAGTGTCATTATAATTAATACTAGTAAAATATACCAATGATTAATTTCTACAATATGTTTTCATTTTTAAGGTGTTTTAGCAACTTTTTACATTCATGTCCTCAAAACCAAATGACAAATTCCTGGAATCTTTAAGGCAGTCGAAGACAGTAGACACGATCTGTTAATTAATTATATAAAACCGTATAAAACCGGATTAGTCAGTCAGCTTGAGTTCTCCCCCAAGCAAGAGGTCGCCCTCAGAACTGTAGGGTCGCCTTCGAGTAGCCCAGTCCGCCGAAGATATCGATCCGCTTCCGGGTGCCACAGGCGACCAACAAACCGCCGGCTTCGGTGCCGTCGCCCTCCCGATCCACCTGCATCACGTGACTGGCGGAGGTGGGCACCGAGGCCTGCAGGGAGCCGTCCACGTGCCAGTGGAGCAGGCGGGACTGACTCCCCCCGGCCACCACCCGGTCTGGCAGGAAGAGGGCCGACTGAGCGGTCCAGTCACCGGCATTCGCTGGGGGAGTGGGGTGCAGTGATGGTCGGGTCGTATGGTGGTGACAAAGGACCGACGGCGGACAATGTGGTCATAATTATTAGTGCTGATGTAGCGCAAAATTTCAAACCAAAGGAGGATACAAAAATCCACTGTTCAAAGCAACATTTAGAACTTTTTTACTTCTTTTTTAGTACTGTAATAGAGCTATTTTTTTTAGTTTAAAGAACATTTATATTATATCTGCAATATGTAGTTAATTTAAAATTAATAACTAAAGTAAAATAGGGTGAATTGGTGAATTTAGAAAACAGTAAAGTAATTTTTTTAATATTTCCTACAAAGTTATACTGAGCAACACCCAGGATTCATACAGAATATGTCAAACTAAATTCCATTATATTCTTCAGAGAAAAATCTTTCAAACATACAATATATCATCTTTCAATACTTTTTTAATGACCTTCAAAAACATTTATTTAATTCAATGTTCATGACTTTTCCAGTTTTTTTTTATAACTTTGTGAGCCCCGAACAAAACACTTATTTACTTTTGATAGCAGGTGGGGTTACCGATATTAATTATTTTCTTCTTTTCGGCACATTGCTAAAATATTGCATTACAAAAATACTCTTTGAAAATTTTGTAAGAATTTGTTTGTAATGATCACAACAAAAAATACACGAAACTAAGAAAAATCACAAATCCCAATATGAAATCGGAACGAAACGAGAAACACGAATATTGGTTATTACAAATTAACTATGTATTAACCCATTTCCGCAATATTATTGGCTCAAAAATCCCATATCAATCGATATTCTGACACCTTCAACCATGGTGCTGCACAACTCCACTACACTTCACTCAACTCACCATCCGGCTCGAGAACAGTGGTGTGTTTGAGCGCGCGCATGTGCCAAATGGCTAGCCGCGGGCCACCCCCGCACACCATCCAGTCCCAGTTCTCCCCGTCGCAGCGGGCTGTGGTAATCCAGTCGCCATGGCGGGGCCGGCCCAGCTCGGCCGCCTCCCCCGGCCGGATGCACTGGGTGGAGGAGCCCCTACAGCGCAGGTCCCACACACGGACAGTGCCGTCTTCACTGCCGGTTATCAACTGCGCAGAAGAAGGGGATGACAGCTACAGGTCAAAGCACGAGGTGCAATGTGACATTTACTATACATATCTATTTAGGGTCAATTTATTACAGCAGCAACGTGCCTTGTGCATCGATGTTTAAAACTTTGAATGTTGATTTTTGTTAATCATATTTTTTCTTAGTCCTATATTATATGTAACGTTAAATAATGCGTGATATCAGCCGCAAAACAGTATGTGCTACGAAAGCTTTTTAATTTCATTTCACCGAAAAGATATTAAGTTTTACATAAAAACTGAGGATATCAAAACTTTAAATGATCTTTGCAATATCATTTCATGCGCATATCTCTGACTAATCTAGAAAAAATTAGCTTCTATGTGATTCAGAATTTTTAGTTTCGTGTATGCAAACGAGAGGCAAAAATGAAACAGGGGTTGTACAAGTCAACTTTGAAAAAGAACAATAAAATAACTTAAAACGTACATATTTCAAACATAATAGTTTGGATTATATGGTATAAAAACGCAAAATACATGTACTTAATTGAAACAAGAAATATTAAAATAATTATAAGCATATGAAAATAATAAAGCTTAATATCATCGATAAGCAATGTATACAATATACCTCGCATATAATGAACTAATAAATATAATGTATTCATGCTTTCCTAAAAATAATATGAGTGATAAAATAGTTATGGTTTTATCACTGTATTGATTGTGTAGCAATTATTAGTCTTGAATATATCAGTTGCACAAACTTATTTGTAGATATATGCTATATCGAAAACTGACGTAGCCTACTGATTTTTTTGTTTGTTTACTTTGCATATCATTGCTTGAAGTTAGTTATAACAAAATTTTATTGTTGTAAGAAAAACAAAGCGGCTTACAAATTAAATTCAGTAGACAAGAATTAATTATTTAAATTACAAAAATATTTAAATGCTAATGGATAATTCAAAGGCTTCTTATGTTGCGCTATATTACCTATATTTAAATAACACCAATTTTAGGGTTAAAATCATGCCAACTAAGAATATATATAATCATTAAAAATAAGCGTAACCAGAATACACTATCGCCTACCTCATGTACACCGGCAGGGGCGACACAGTGAACATACTTCTTGTGTCCAGTAAAGGAGGACAGCAGACGACCGGTAGAGATGTCGAAGCAATGCACCTTCGAGTCGCCACAACCAGCGAATAGTTGGGAGTTTGTTGAGTCTAAGTACATACTGTTTACCTGAGGTGGAAGACGTCCAATTATTCTCTCAAGGTGTAGTTTGTATGACTATGCGTACTTACGAGAACTTAAATAATATATTACTTTAGAAATTATCACAACCTCCACAAAAAATAAATATAATAAAGCTTATGTCATACCAATATAGGGTATCTGACCCAAATTGTTTAGTTTTAAGTGACCATTTTTATATGATGTAGTTCACAATTTATTTTTGATAAAAATGATTAAAATTTTTAAAATATAATTACAATAATTAAAAATGTATAACTACAATAATAACATATAAATATAGAAAAAAAACAATATAATGCAGAAAATAAGATAAATTGAATCATTTTTGGGATTCCAGACAAAATAGTTAATTACTGCCACTAAAAGCATTACTTCATACTACTTTTTAAAATAAAGCAATTCATTTAAATACATTTAAAACACTGAAAACACTGAAATCTATACAGTATAATGTATACCTCATTAAATATCAAGATATGCTATCTTACCTCAGCTATGTTGAGTGAGTCCAATTTGGGAACCATTAACTTCCAGGCTATCTCTGGCACTTCAAGTGATGTATTAGACGTGACATCGCACCACCTCCATCCAACAATTTCTCCTAGTCCGCCACTAATTAAGAAGTCATCAGAACTCGTTAAACTGTATGAACCTCCATCTGAATGTCCTAACCAAACTAACAAAGGTTTATTCACGTGTGGTTCAGAATTATTTAGTTTGGAATTACATCTATCAAGTGCATTATTCATATTAAAAATAGCAATGTAGCCAAAGTTAGTACCAGCAGCAAGATATCTTTTACATGGAGAAACAACTTGAGAATAGATTATTAGATGAGCAACTTGTACTTTAGACAGCATCATCTGTTTATGATCTGAAAGAATTTGTAAAAGACATCACATAAAAATTTTAATTAAAGATTACTGAAATATTCAAAATAATAAACATTATATTAAAAATTAATTTATGGATGTTCTTTTACATTCTGTATAAAATAAAATGCCAATTATTAAGAATTAATTAATAGTTTACTTACAATATATTCATACAAAATCTATATCCATTAGGACTAAAAATAGTTGATAACAAATCTATACAAATCTGATCAATAATAATTTTAGTTAAAAGATTGCACAATTATAAATTTCAGTTTATAATTATTTTAATTTATATTGAGTGAAAAATAATAATTAAATATTTACATTCTATAAAAATATGCCTCAGCTTAACAACCCACTTATTTAAATATGAAAATAAGTAGAATGAATTAAAACACATATGTCTGACTTACACATTTCATAACTTTAATTCTACTAAATTACCAAAACAAGTATTTCTGAACAAAAAATTTAAAACCATATAAAGGGCAAACGAAATATAATTACATAATAAGAGAAAAATAATGTGTAAAGGGAATATTTGTTACAACTAGACAACTCAAATCTTTAAATTTAACTTTGAAGTCCAGATACATATGCAACTAAGTGATATAATTGTCATAAGCATCAAAAGAATAATGAATTTGTAAAGGTGCAATAGATATTACTAAACCAAAATATTATAAACCTGCAGATAAAAGTGTAAATAATGCAAATTATACATGTTATAAATAAAACAAATCATACTAAAACGATTTGTAATATGGTATAATTTATTTAATGAGATCTTTTTTATGTTTAATCAAGCAACTTTAATTAATAGCATTCCTTATTTTAAAGTGTATATATACACCAAGGCCTCTAATGTCACATGACATAAAGTATTGTTTTTAGGAAAAACTGTTTTGTGAGGAATATAAGCTCTGAATAATTAATTTGTGCAACTTTTAGCACATTAATAACCCTTTAAATTGTTCTGTGGTCTCAACAATAGCCTATTTATATATTTTATAATCTATTATAATTTTTAATTGGCTCAAGCAACCTTCAAACATCAAAAGTAAAAAGGTCATTTGATAGGGGGTTTGCAATGAAATTTAATATAGAAAGTACATATAGGTGCTTAATATACTGTCAAGGTCAGGTGTATTGATCCAGCATTGATGGCTTCAACTTGTTAAGTCTGATGACTTCTACTGTTTGTTATTTTTTAAATGTATCCAAATAGCAGATTAATTATGTGTAGATTGTTGTCTGTTTGTCAACTCAGGATGTTTAGATTAAGTAAACAATTTAATATGACAAGATTTGATACATAATGGACAGAATTAATGTTAACAGTTGTGTGTGAAAGTTGCTTGTGAGGGGGAAAATTGCTCCAAAAATTAGGTTTTTGGTTGCATTAGAGGGGAGGTCAATTGAGAGAGGATCATTTCAATGTAGAATTTATCTGTGCAAAACTCTTCAGTCATTCCAGAGGGAAGTCACTTGATAGGGAGTTTACTGTAATAATTTACTGTAATTGCCCTTTTTAAAATTTTTATGTAATCTTTTATATTTATCTAATCCATAATTCTTTGGAGTTCTACTTTGAGCTACAATGTTTACCTGTCATGATTGTGTTACATAACACTTATAAATGTAACCTTATAAATACAAACTTTCATGTGAACTGTAAATACGTTATTGTGTAAGTACTGAAGAATCTACCTAGTTAAGCCTGGTTTATAGTTGTGTCAGAGTGTCCAGCATTATAGAAAATATTTTTTCCGTGATAATTTAAGGCAAAATTAAGATATTTATTGAAAATTTCAGTCATATATTTTATTAGAAAAAAGCGAATTTTAAAACATGTTTTTAGCTGACGATATTTCAAAATCAATTTCCAACACACATCATAAAAATATGTAACTAAATTA
>JAUZND010025839.1:0-24138 GCA_034780555.1 Coelogynopora nodosa
GCCCACCCGCCCGACCGACCTCCGGCCCTCCCTCCCTCCAGTCCCCCCGCCCTCCCTCCCTACCTCCCTCCACTTATATGTTGTGTATAATGAATATTTATATATAGACTAGCTATATCTCGCCGTTTGGAGAATTTTATTTTTAATATATTCAGTGTATTTTTAAAGTATATGTTCATTATTGTTGTTATTAATTTTACACTATACTCTAAGTAATTTATTCAATTTTATACCAATTGTTGTAAGAATATGATACAATTATAAATAAAGATTTTAATTAATGTATTATTGAGTATTTTTAAGACTACAAAACTTTTTTTTTAAATTATTATGAACTAGGTTTACGTTTACGTAGGTTAAATTTCTATTTAGGAAAACTTTAAACATAATTTCTATGATAAAATAAATTACGAAAATAAAGGTTTATTTGTACTAAATGTCAGCTGATTTGGTCGATGAGATGGACAATGTCTAAGGGGGGGTACCCCCCCATTCCCCCCCCCCCCCCCCCCTAAGTATACTGACACTGTGTATATAAAATTTTAAGGCCCATAAAGGGTTAAGAAGTTATTAAGATTTATAATATTCTCACTAATTGCTTCAACTTTTATGCATTTGGACTAATTAGTGGAATTCATTTGTAAATTCGTTTTCATTACATATAGTAGGTACCATACAATATATAGTAGCACGGTATAATGTGCATTCGTTTCATGCACACTAAAACTTGGAACAGCTACATCAACTTACCTTATCCATCCCTTATTTTTTATTAGTAATTTTGAAAGGTACTAAATAACATAATCAATTTCTGTGGTCGAATTTTCTTAGTAAAAGCATTCTTTAATATATTTTTCGTTTACAAGTTACATTCATTAAAAAAATCAATTCCGATTACTAAATGACATATTTTATTATTTATTACTTATTTAAAAATTAACATATGCTTAAAAAATATGTTTAAAAAAATCACTTCTGTAACCTACGTAAAACAAATTTGTTGTAATAATATATATTTTTCTAATATCAAGTAGTTGATGTTTTTCTATTAGCTTATAATGATATTAAGTTTTGTATGTAGACAGATTTAAAAGAACAATCTTTGCTCCCCACTTTTCAGTCGTTGGAGTTCGTGATATTCTTCGTCCTCTGCTTGGTATCAACGATAATCTTCGTGATCTTCGCCTATTTCTACAAGCCACATTTGATGACAGAATACTGCATGAAACCAATTGAAAACGAGAATTCAATGAATAAAGAAGACGAAAAAATAGAATAATAATTGCTTTTTACTTTTATTCGCTCGATATCATCTGTTCTTGTATTCAATTGTCCATGTGAATTATTATCATTATATCGATATCTATTTATAAATCATCGGCCATAATATGACACAAGGGGTCTATTGTAACTAAACTGTTTTTTTTCATTTTGAGTTAATAATTAGAACCGATTTCTACACAATAGTAGATTTGGGAATAATTTGAATGGCTGTAACAAGCTTTATTCTGTCAGATGAATGAAGAGATTGTTTAACCACGATTAAACTTGTGCTTTCTAATTTAGAAATTAATGCTTATAGTGACTGCGTTATATGTCGATGACCATTATTTTGAAATATTTGTTGTTGATTTTCAAAAAATTAGATATGTTATTGAATTTGATTCAGTGCTAGGGCACTGTAAATTTTGTAATGCCAATATTATCATGTAATATTAAATATATAGGAATGACAATTCCAATAATTGCACTATAGTGGATCTGGAGGGGGGGGGGGCTGGTGGTGGATTAGAAGCACACCCACTGTTATATTATTATAACATATAATCGCATTTTATATAATAATAACAATTTGTAAAGTTGAGCTATTTTATATACTAAAACTATTATTTTGTACATCGGCCGCACCGTCACTGCTTTATTTAACACGCAAAAGTAAATTAATTCTTTCAAAATTGTAATGAAAATTGTTCAGATAATATATATAAAATATAATGATAATTTCTAAAAATGTTAGGTCTTCTTTTGTTTCTTCTGAACGTTAGGAAAATTTGTCATTTGCCTAATACCGATTATATAATGTATTGTATATGTCCAGAATATTGTACTATAACTAATTTTACTTTGTTTGAACACCTTTTCGTGAACACAGAACTTTTATTTTTAAATTATTATTCGTTCGTATCATTGGTACTTGTCGTCCACATCTATTTCAATATAGTTTATTAATACTGTTGGTACAAGCTTATTATTATGTAAAATTGTAACTAAACTGAAATCAGTATTTAATGTATTCTGTATTGTAATACCTTAAATATCCTTCGATTTTGTTTTTCTTCAATTCTGTCTGGTGAAACATTCCATTGTTGTGATAGACTATTATAAACATTCATATTAATATTATTTTACTGTTTTATACATTCTCAATAAACTTGTTTTCGACGGTTTTGTGATATTTTTAGATGCTGTTTTTCTCTCTATTTCGGTGTTTTTTCCCGTCTATATCATTATAAATAGTATTTCTATTCGAAGTGTTATAATTATATTAATGAACAATATTAATCAAAATATCAGTATATTAATAACATATTCAACAATTATTTACGAATATACCAAATGTATTTGTCTGTATTTTATTTATGGTTTCGTACATTTCATATGTATTTTTGGTGTCACCTTGTGTATTGCTTTGTTAATGTCTTTAATCAAGAATGAATAAAATGAGCAATAAAAGTCTATAATTTATCAGTGTTTGTTGTTTACATTCAGTGTTATATATTTTTTCTATTTACGTATCATATCAGCGTTATCTTTACTTAAATCACGCATCGTAAATGCTCAATAAAAAGATAACAAATAATTTTAAAATTATCCTCGGTGCATTGGAAACAACTTTTAGTTTTTTTGAAAATACCCATCTTCAATTTTTGTGTTATTAGTTAACATATGCTGTAAGGAATGAAAAAATGCTATTTTTTAATATTTCATCGGGGACTTTTATTTCTATAGTTAAAATTCAAAAGATATGCCGGTTTAATTTAATTTTGAAATATCATCAAAACAAAAGCCCTAATGAAGATGGTTTTAATTGGAAACCTATATGCAAGTATGGCCATATGATTCAAATTTATAGTAAAAACACCTTACAAGTCTTATAACTCTAGCTTACACCTTATATTACTATTATACCTTACTTGCTATTAATTAATTATTTGTAAAGCAAAAGGCCGCCAATGAAACCGAAAGTGCCTAATCTCTCAAAACAAGAGGAGATATGGGAAAGAAATCAATTGCTTACTGATAGGAAATGGGGGTCAAAATAATGGATTATTATCAATGTTAAACATTAGAAAAGTGATTAATAAATTTTGGAAAGCTATAACAATGGACATGAACAACGTTATTCAAACATATTATTTTCAATAAGATTAATCAGACAAAAAGATGATTAAATATAGTCTGTGTGCATCTAAATCGTGGCTACTTATAAGTATTAGCAAGTTTTGATAAGTTACTTTACTTACAATTAATTACGGTTACTTATATAAGTGATTGTAAGATTTACAAAGAAATTTATTTAATAATAAGTTTTTTACAAGTATTTAAATAATAAAAAAGCTTTTAACTGTTTCAAAATGTTTATACTTAGAAAAATTAATAAAAATTTAGTTAATAAGTTACATAAAAGTTATAAAATATATGTTATATAAAATTGTTATTTAAAAATATTTAATATATCAAAAATAATTAAAAAGTATATATTATATTGTTTTGTATCGTATATCTTATATTATTTCTTATATCTAATATAATATCTTAAATTATAACTTATTCAAATCTAAATATTCAAATAAATATAATAATTAAAAATGTTATAATTTATATAAAAGTTATTTGGAAGTAAAGTTATTGTGTGAGTTTATATATCATATATTATTTTATATAAATATTATAAACATGGATTTCACTTGATAATCGTTGGTTAATTTAGGCCTAGTATTTACACCTAGATGTTACCTAAAAATAAATTGTTGTCAAATATGCTATAATTTTTAACGCTACCAATTTGAAAAATGACGCGATATCCCATCATCTATTCCTATAAATCATGCCATCCAACCATACATTCAGATTTGTTATAATGTAGGATCCTTATTATCGCATAATTTACCTGTTATTTACATGTCATTTATTTCCGTCATATTCTCTGTGGCATGAAATTCAGGGGGCGCTGAATAACGCCGTCACTGAATAACAGTTACTGAAAATTACAAAATCTGGAATAACGCCGTCTCATATTTTGTCAGGGTTGGAAAAACGGCGTCATTTATATTTACCGGGTTGAAATAACGCCATCACTTCATTTATATTCAGTGATGGCGCTATTCAGTGTCAGCGATATTCAGTGACGACATTATTCAGTGAGGACGTTATTCAGAAAAACAGTTACACATTAAGTAACGACGTTATTCCAACCCTGTCAAAATAAGTGACTGTGTTATTCCGACACTGTCAAATATATGTGACGGCTTTATTCCCACCCTTTCGAAATATGAGATGGCGTTATTCCGACCGTGATAGACTAACAAAATAGATATTCAATTTAACTACATCATTGTTATTTAGTGACGGCGTTATTCATGCATTCAGAAATTCAGACTTTTAAAAATACCTGAATGCTGGGGTTGTCACTTAAATACGGAGGAAAAATGCGGAAGAAAAACCGGAGGAATAAATAACTAGCTTTCAAGGTCGGCATTAAAACAAGTAACAAGGATAAACAAACAATTTCAAATTAAAGAATGTAATAAATACCATCTTAGGATGGGATGAACCATGACCCATTATTCCGAGCATTATGTTGTGCAGAGTTTGAAGTCAGTGGGGCTATGGTGAATTGTATGTTGAGTTTGTGCATGCCAATGCTTATCCAGTTTCATTATATTCTCGTAATTTTCTTGAATATTTGGTGCAATAGCGATGATCAGTAAACATTGTACACTAGAAACTTTACATTTTGAGGAGGTAACTCCTGCACCTTACAAATATATGATCGCTGATTGTGTGTGTTAGCTGTTTATTGAGAGGGAAAATGGACAAACACACCTTGATAAATCTACCGCGTCTGCAGTCAAAACCATTTTCACTAAAATATGTCCATTTCTAATAGCATTCACGTACTTGTATATATTACAGTATAGTTTATCGTGGTGTTATCTCGGTTATTGCATTTTTTATTTCTATACAAATTCAACCATCTTCATTTTGAACAAATTATCCAAAAAAAATCTTATATTATAATAATAAAAAAGTATTTTTTTATATTTGGCTCGATAGCATTTCGATTATCATTTGCCACTTGTAAATTTTGAGATAGCTTGCAATTTTTTCTTCTACTGCAATCAAGATCCTCCTGAATTATAGTTGCCATCTCGGTAGAACTAATTACTTTTGGAGAGATTGACTGTTCGTGAGAAACAATAATTCGCAGGGCTAGTCTTTTTGTTGTAAGAATTGTGTCTCTTCGATGGATTTAGCACTCAATGTATTTCATTTTAGTATCGAGGAATTGAGTTGTTCTGCAAAAGCTGGTCACCACTTACAAGTCGCTTAACACTTTTGACGAATTAGAGTTTCTATTGCACATTCGTGCTTCCTCAATAGTCCAGTAGTAGTGAAACATCTTGGGTAAATTTGTATGGCACGCGGCTTAGAAAATGCTTAGATCTTTACTTGCAGGTCGCACTCAAGGATTGCTGCCCAAATCGTCTTTTTTCCCAAGTGTCTGTCATGAAACATATTGTACTTGAGACAACAACTGCAGGGCATCTGAGATTACGATCGAGTTTGAATAATTGGTAGCGCTAGTTTTGTGTGGTCGCATACGGACTTATATTTCAAATATTTTTTCCTTTACTGAATCACAACAGTAGGATTCGGTACGTATAGTGCAAAAAGATGCAGGTAGACGATCATCGTTTACGTCAAGACATTCGATGAAGTATTGACGCACCAAATATTTTGATATACCTTCTGTTATTTATTTTTATTGCACCTCTACCTTTCTTGTAACAACAAGCATACTTCTAATCGTATTTTTTCGTAAAACTTAGCATTTTGTGACATTATCAAACTGTGAACATAAATTGATAGAGACTGCTTCGTTTACAGATAGATGGATTTGTCACATGGGGAAGTTTTAACTATCGGACTTATTTATTGTTTTTTATTATATTAAAATTTAGTTTGAAAATTGTTTAAGTACGTTGTTTCCATGAACTTTCATCATATGATTTTGGAAATTTTGTATAGGAGTTCTACGAAAAGTTTTATGGTAAGGTTCCTTCTTCATTTAGTGACTAAATTGTTTAACGATAAATATTAATTTAATAAACATACTATTATATTTTTTTATTGATAAATACTTTTTGAATATGACATGCTGTTACAGTTCTGTCGCAAATAAAAGTAGTCTGTTATGATATTAAAATAAGGGAATATATTTGACCAAATAATGATTTGAGATATGCACTGCCACTGGCCATATATTTAATTGAGTGGATATATATTATAAATAGAATGTCCAAAAAGTTCCGTCTGATTTTTAGTACAAAATAAATGCTAAATTTTATCCATTATTTTTAACAATTTATTAACATTGTCATTGTAATACTTCTTAAATCTTAATATAATAGAAATTTATAACTTTTAAATTCTAAAAATAGATTTACAACAATAGCAGGTAAAAAATGGTATATTAAATTAATATTTTATAAAGTTAATTGCAAAAGTATTAAAAGATAAAAATGTATGATCTTTTAGTTTTGCTTTTGTGTATGGTATGTGAACTGATATTTAATTATTATATTTACTATAATTATATAAACTGTAATAATGACTCTCTAATTGCATTAACCTAGTTAGTCCCATTAAAATAGCTCATATATGTGATTGATTAATCATATCATGCCTACTAATATAGTTTGTTGGTTTTCTTTATATGTATGCTTTTCCTATTCTCGTGGTTTTCATTCATTCAGTTATCTGTCTGTTACTATTCTAGTACTATAGTATATACTATATATGTGTGTAATAAGTTGATTAATGCCATATAGTCATAATTGAACTTTTAAAATTGAGCAACCTTTCATATTTAGCATGCAAAAAAACATATTTGAATATATAAAATCACAACTAAAAAATATTACCTATTCAATTCAAGGGATTTTATTTTTAATTATTTAACCTTGATAATTATAAAGCCTTATCATAATATTTTTTATTATAAGTATTACTAATAATACCACAAGGTCAAATAATAATTAATAAAGGAACAAAATTATCCTATGAATAAATAGTATTTTTTAGTTTTTTAAATATATAAATTTGAGTATGAAAGATTAACTAAAATAACACTTGTTTTTACAGAATGATTTTATTATTATATTATCACTTATTTACAAGCTTACAGTATTAATTAATTCAGATAAATAAACATGAATGTGTATTAATATTATTAATTAATATTTAATGTACTTATTATAAAAGTCCAATGTAAACTTTTTCTTTAAGAACATCAAATTATATATGTATATATATGTATAATAAATATTAAGATAGTTATCATTATTAATATTTTTTAAAGTTTACATATACTTTTTTACAGATCCAGGTTTTCCATTAGAAGAGTTTTATGTAAAGGTTATAATTAATATTGAATTAGAGTTATTTAAAATTAAGGTTAATAGTTCAGTTAAAATAGAGTTAGTGAAATTGGAGATAGTTAAAATAAAATAAAAGAGTTAAATTGAAGTTGTTCATGGTACAATAGAGTATAATCAGAGATAGTTATAATTAAATGCCTAGTACATTAGGCTTTAATTATATATACTTGTTATTGACATAATATTTTAATCAAATATACTTGGCATTGGCATCAGGTTTTATGGTATTATTATCTGGTTTATCATAATTTAGTAAATCAAGTAACCAGTTAAAACACATTGTGTTCCCTATAGAGAACAATAGTGTTAAATATATTAATATTATATGATGTAAACGTTTTAAAGATATTATCAAAATAGTTTAAAAACAAATTTAAAACCATTTTACACATGGGTTGTCCTCCTGGCAACTAATTTCAACTGCTTCTTTTCCTTCATTATCTCTAAAGAACCTTCTATCCAGTTCACAATAAAATAAGAAGATTCCAACAACATTGCCTTTTTAGTTGTCTGGGTCACTCGCCTTGCAAGTGACTAACATATACCTAGATTTTAATTTGCATCACCCTCTATTTAATAAATTAGTGATCATATCCACTGCTAAAAATAGCCAAAATAATCTCATGGTCACCTGCATTAGCTCAGAAAGAATGTGAAATTTAAAGAACTCTTATGTGCCAAAGACTATCCTGATCAAGTAATTAAGAAGTGTCCAGCACCATGCATCCTCTTCCAGACAACAATTTTGGCACATGCATAATAATTGCTCAATTAGTGACACATGAGATATAGTATGTAAGATTTCTTATTTTCACATGCACAATATCATTAATATATATATAAACTCTTATGGTGACAGTTTTGTGTCAGATGTTTTTTAGGACAATTTATGCTGTTAAGCAAGCATGATTATTTGCTTAAAAATATTTGATTAATCATTGTAATCAGTGATGAATTTGCAGTAGTGTATATATTTGAAGTTTCTGTTTGATTCCAATTTATCACTGACTATGTTGTATGACTGACATTTCAAATGTTATAGTTTATTCTAAAAAAATATTCCTTATTTAATTTTTCTTTAAATAAAATGTCTATTTATTTTGGATATGGGGAAATGTTCAATACACTTAAATGTTGTCAAATATGCTTTTATGAAAACCTATTTCTTTACTTTATGTTTTTTAGTCATTAAACATCATAATTCTTAGGTATAACATTGTTTTGTTAAGTAGGCCAACAGAGATGTGATTTACAGAATGAATAATCATCTAGCAAAAAAGGAAAAGGCCAGTTAATAAAATATTGGAATATATATCAACAGTATACTGATTATAGTATATTGTTCTATACTAAGTTTACTGGTTTTATACATTATTGGTATTTCTTGAAGTGCTATGTGAAAATGATATACTATTTGATTATAGCCACGTAAAAATATATGATTAATCATTTAACATGCACAATTGTTTTAAAAAATCGAGCAGTAGTACTGATTTAATGAATTTTCAAAATGCATAATAAAATGTTTAACTAAGGTTACACCCAAAGTTATTAAATGTCACACTTATTCTTTCTGATATTTCAAAAACAGTATTAAGTACATAATTGCTATTTTCTATTATATAGTTATAATATAAAATTTTTAATAATGGATATAGTGTCAGTAAAGTTCACATTATTGTTTTATGCTTTGAATTTTCTTAATCTTGTCATTTATTATTTACATAAACATTTATTTTCAGATAATGAAGATAATAATCATAACCACTATCTTCCTATTGAACATCTGTTTGATAACAGGCAATGTAATAATGCTTGAAAGTTTGTCAAATAGTGAACCCACAGAAAAGGATTGGGTTCAAGTTCAGAAAACTTCTACCAAAGCAAATAACTTCAAATTTTCTAAGTATTTTGATGAAATTGAATCCAAATGGAGTGCATTTATTGCAGATTTCAATAAAGTATATTCAGATATAAAAGAAGAAGAAAAACGTTTTCTTATTTTTGCAGAAAACTTTTTGAGAATCAAACAACATAATATTGAATTTTTTATGGGAAAGAAGACTTTCACCATGGGAGTAAATCAATTTTCTGATATGGTAAGACATAACCTACAATTCTAAATTATTGTATTGAATGCATTTATTAGTGACTATCTCATATGTTATGTGTTTAGACATAGACCATAGTTTGATTTTGATTGACACTGTACTAAAAGAACTCATGTATGGGATGTAACTCTATCACTAAACCAATGACTAAAATATGTTTAAACTGAACATATTTCAATGTTGGGTTTTACAACTTGAAAACGAATTACATCTATTACAATGTAAAAAAATCAGATATCAATAACAATTCTTTTATAAATTAGGTTAATTATGAGTGTTATGATTGTTATCATTTTACATAATTTTTACACATTACTACTACAGTAATTTTCTGTATGTTACTTAAGTGAACATTGACATTTAATATAAACCCGCTAATTTATAATGTTTAACCAGCTGGTAGCTAGAAATGATGTCCCATTAATTTAAATCATGTTTTCTTTAAGAAAAATCTATAATTGTGAAGTGATCTATTATATTAGTTTTCTTATATGTTAAAAAATGTGACATTACTCATAATATAATGTTGTAAATAATAAGGGTAACTTTATGACACTAACATAAAAATGGGAGCTATCACAACAATTTTTTCCAAAATAATCATGCTCTGTTGTTTGTTAATGATTGTTATATTAAAGTTACAATTTTATTTAATGGCAGTTACAAGGTCAGGGTTCTCACACGATTTGAAAAGTCTTGAATAGTCTTGACTTTCAGCTAACAGTGAGTACATAATTTTTTATGTTGGATATTTTAACCTAAGTACAAACAATATATTTCCTTCAAACATCATACTTTTTAGAATATTCTCCTTTCTACTTTAGTTTAGACTCTGCAGAGTTTACTTACTTCATTTAAGTAAGTATGCAATTAAGATTATATATAATAATCGATTTGGTAGGGTGTCCAAAGATGAAACAATTTTTGTGCAGCTGAAGAAGTGTCCTCATACAAGAAAATTCAAGTCGTTCATGACAATGGAAGAAATGACAAAGAGTCCTACATCGTATTGGAGACAGAAATTTTCCTCTCAGTATCAAATGATATTGAGCCATTTCTTACTCTGTTCCAGGTGGATCATCCTATGCTGCCATTTCTTCCCATTGAAATTGTAAATCTATTGCTTAATTTGCTTCTTCAAGAGAAGATGTCTCGAAGATGCAACCACTACAAATTATTTATTAAATATTGATCTGGATGACAATGGCAACCCCCTTCCAATTGACCTTGGCTTTTCAGGATCGAAGGTGATGTAACACCTACATGCCACCAGTCTACTGTTAGACAGACAAATCCTGCAAATTCTAAACGAATACTAGATTATTAATCTTGGCTGTAGTAAAGAAAATCAAGGACAACTTACCAATTTCTTACAGTTTCTGTCGAAAATTTTTATATTTTACCCAAAAGGCAATTCTGTATGATTAAGAGGTGAAAGCAAAGAGGCAAATAAGATCAGTTCTTCAGACAATTGGAGAGGCCAATTGGGTGTAGGAAGGTAAGTGTGACACAATCACTAGATAATTCTTTGAATTACCTCAGGATGTTCTTTCAGACCCATTGAAACGTCAGGCATTTTACCATTTTATTCCTAGTGAAAACCACTTGGATGTGTTGTTTTATGAACACATTGAAATGTCGAAGTAGTTGTGGCAGTTCTAACTTGGTTTTTCTAACTTCAAAATGGAGCTTCTACAAACTTGTCAGAGGAGGTACTTGTTTCAAAACGAGTGATAATCAACCAATCATAAGTTGGTGGGCTGAAGAATGTAAACATTACGCCTTCGCTTTTTGCGTGCGTAAGTTCTGCACGAAATAAGTATACTTTCTACTTGGACGAAATGAAGCGAAAAGAGAAGACAAATTAACAGCTGTAACGCAATGCAGATGCGTTGGAAGAAATCCAGACATTGAAGGCCAAGAAGGCGCATATTGAGGCAGAGCAGAAGTCGTTAGAAAAAGATGCAGACAAACTGGCAGAAGAAACAGGTCAGGTAAAGTTCATTTTACAATCAAATGCACTGAGAAGGTCGTCCAAAGAAAAAGTGGATACAATTCAGATGATCAGTGAGGACGTCTGGAAGAAACTTGCTGACCTCTAAGAATAAAAGGTAAGATACAGGAATTGGGCCAGAAGTTACTACGTTTCAATAGAATTGATAGTTTTGAGTATTGATTTTCTTTAGTTTATAGAATTAATCATAAATATGTTGCTATATTGTATGTGTTGTATATACAATCATTAAAATCAGCTTAAATTAAAATTTTAAATGCTGAACAGTTCTGATATTAGCAATTGAAGTCATTTTATTAATGAAGTGAATTATAATACGCATAATAATTTAATATGCAGAACACTTCTGATATTAGCGTATACACAATCGAATACCGAATATTGTCTGCTGTTTGGTTGTATGATTCTGATCATTCTCGTAATGCACTGATGTCAATAAAGCAAACGTTAAAAGAAATATTCGATGTGGAACCATCAGATGATCATGTCATTAAGGAGTGGAGTGAGAAATTGTTTCAAATCGGTAAAATCTTTGATAGACACCGAAGTGATAGACCTAATGAAAGAAGAGATTATATTGACGAAGTAAATGAAGCCATTACTGAGTCCCCTACAAAGTCAACTCGAAGATTAGCAGACGAGTTTAACATACCCAGATCAACTGCACAAAGAGTCCTCAAGAAAGATTTGAATCTGAAACCATATAAGCCGGTTAAAGTTCAGTATTTGACAACCCAGGATCATGTCAATCGTTTCCATTGTTGTGAACTTATCTTATAAAAATATGACAATGCAAGGCTAAGCAGTAAATTAATGTTTTCACTCGAATGTGCTGTTTATCTAACACAAAAGCCACACAACTTGGTAATGTGGTCGAACGAGAATCTACACTTTTTAACAGTTTCCAACCAATATAATGATCTGGGCAGCTATGTCCGGAAGTGCTTTAATTGGTCCTTTTTTCATTGAAGGTTCAGAAGATGCTGATCGCTACCAACAACTTTTAACGGATGAATTTATTCTTGAGCTACAACGACGAGGTCTACTTTACTCATGCCATTTTCAGCAAAATGGGGCACCTTGTCATACAGCTGTAAGAACTCAAAATATGTTGAATGTGTATTTTCCAGGCAGATTGGTGGGCAAATTTGGACCAACAGCATGACCTCTAAGAAGCCCGGATCTTACGTCATGCGACAGCGCACTGTGGGGAATAATAAAAAGAGAGCTTCTTCAAGAAAAACCGGCTTCAGTTGTCGTATTAAAAGCATCAGTAACCTTGGCTTTTAAGGAAATCAACAAGGATCTTTTGAAAATAATTCATGCACGCACCTTTCGAAGACTCCATCTGTGCATTGAAAAGCAAAGCAGGGCCTCCAAGTAGACCCCTATGACCGATAAACCCGTTTGTGACACTTAAAACATAAGGTACTTATGCTATCTATTTAACAATGTTTCATTGTAATCTTTTCGATAATTGTAAATAATAAAATTACCAACTGTTGCCAAATTTAGTTTTGAAATTTTGAAACGTAGTAACTTCTGGGCCACCCTTGTACAATAGAATATATGCATTTATTGAAAGTTGAAAGCACTTTACGAACTCTAAAGGGTAAGATAAGGTAGAGTAAATGTATTTATTTTATCTCTACCATTGTCTATAGATATTGTTATGCAAATATTTAGCTATAATTTTGCACTCATTGTTAAAAAATATAGTTAAAACTATCTGGAAAATAGTTTTGAAAAGTCTTCAAAATTAAAGAAAAGAGGTCTTGAATTTGTTTTAGGTTTAAATGTGAGAACCTTGCAAGGTGCCACATCTGATACTATTTTCAGATACAAAAATTTTTACTCAGCTGAATTTATTCATTATTGTTTATAAATGTTTGACATTTTAATGTTAAATTTACTGTACTCATCGTTTATATGTATTATGCATTCTTGATAAGTGATATACATAAATAGTTTGCTTGTGACAAATATTGAATAAATTTTAAAGTAATAGATTTCAATTAAATTATTTTCAATTCCATTTAATGCATTGACATTACAATAAAAATAATTTTATAAATAGCTAAAATATAGAGATAGTAAAGATAAACATATGATTGCTGACAATACATTTTGTAATCGCATAATAAGTATATTTGTTGTTATTTTTGAAATGTTTTTTTCTGAAATTTGCCTAATAGGAATTTTAATTGATCGATTACAGGATAAAAATCTATACAGAAATTTAGAGATTAAATGATGTTATATATAAATTAATAAAAAGGCATTAACTTTTTTAATTTTTCGTAGAATATCAGTTGTTTGTCAAATGACCAAATTTGTGTAATTAGAACACGGGAATATGTATGTCACACTGTACAGAATCAAACCTTTCCTAATACTAATATGTTATTTTGAATGTACAGCTAACATTATGGACGTAATATCCCCAATAGTTTAATAAAATGGTTCAATATCCTCAAAAGTGTTAATAATTGTACACTATTGTACATTATTTTTTAATTAATAGATTTAACTAATTAGTTTTAATTAATTTTCCTTAAATTAAATTAACCTTAAAATATATTAATATATTTTAAGGTTAATTTAATTTAAGGAAAATTTCTAGGCGGCTATAATGGTACAGTCATTCTGCCATCGATGAAGATTTGGCATTTATTATGATTGTATAGTATATGATTTTATAATGATAGTATTGATATAATATTTGAATATTATCGATTATATTATGTGATGGTTTTAATTATCTTATGTAGTTTATTTTGCTTTCATCTTTGTCAACTATGATGATAGTTATGTTATAGTAAAATAAAACGTTGATTAGTATATTTTTCGTTTGAATATCAAAGTTTATTTTATTTGATCTAGACTAAAGATGAACTTAAGGTCTATCGTGGCTATCGACAATCTCTTCCTGGAATCAAGGGCTCTATGTTTATGTCCTCAGCAGTACCGATAACTGCACCAACTTCCATAGATTGGAGAACAAAAGGGGCCGTTACTCCAGTCAAAAACCAAGGCCAATGTGGATCCTGCTGGGCTTTTTCTACTACTGGATCACTTGAAGGTAACCTTATAACTTCCCTAAGTTAACAATAATTGTTAAAAATCAATAATGCTTATTGTGTGAGATCTTCTCAAACCTTCACAATTTCTATTTTATTTTAAAATTAATTATTTGTTTCAATTTTAGTTTCTAAAATGTTTTGCGAGGACTACCTGAGTATACTGCTTGAATCATATATCCAGATATTCTCGTAGTACTCGCATGCTTTGCTTTATCAGCCATTAGGTATTGTATAATGGAAACTCGTTCGCTAACAACTATGAATTGAAGACATTTTTATTAATAGTTTTTTTAACAATTTTGAAGTAATTCAATGTTATTTTTTCTATTTATTTAATTATTATACAACTCACTTATTAGTTTTTTTATACCTTCTTTTGGCTATAATTAAATCAATGGATGTTATAGTTATGACCTTTCTGTGATTTGACAGATACAAACATACCTCGTTCATAATTAACATGATATGAGTATGTTATGTACAAATTGTTAATGATATTTTAAATATTAGTTACTTGCTAATATGTTGTTTGGACAAGTTTTTGGAATAAAGAAAGATGAAACCTGTAAGAATGGTTTATAATTCAGATTGGCCACGTGTACTCGAATTTCACTAATATACTTGTATTTACTAAACTTTTAAAAATGGACTTTAATTTCCAATTGTGTAGCTGAATTTTTTAATGATGGGCAATATTATTATTATTATCAAAATTATTATAACAAAAATTATTGATAAATAATTATATGAAAAAGACTGGCAGAATGACAATTTTTTCAAGCAGCGCGCGATATTATAATTGTTTTATCCAACATATCTCTATTTTAATGTATAATATTTAGTTTTATGTGAGCATTATAGATAAACATGTAATTGTCCTTGGCATGACTTTGAAAACTACAACCGCAACTACGAAGAGATAGCACCTTACTCCAGAAAGGGTCCTTTGGACTGTTGAAATATGCCATGTTGTGTTTTGATAATAAATATTCTGTTGTGTCTACGAATTGTGCTATGTGTTTTATATAATTATTATCTTAGGTAAATATTCAATAGATCTTCTGTTTAATGTCTTAAAAACATATTTTAGAGCATTTGGAGAATACATCGTTATAAAAAATGGTACTTGAATTTTTTGGACTGAGTGGAGTGGCCACCCTGATAATTACGTGAACTGTGGTATAATTACTATATTGCACATTGTCACATGCCATTGTAAATATTATGTAAATGTATGTGATTAGTGTGTTACTTACAATATAAATAGCATATTATATCATTTTAACAAATGGAATCTTATTTGTGAAAAATAGTTGCAAATTGTATTCAATTTTTGCACCAGAAAACAACTATCATTAAAAAAAATATATATCGACACAAATTAAATTTTTACGTAAAATGCCCAATTTTTAAGTTAAATTGTTATTGGTATTTGTGAAAACTATTTAACCGAATGTATTACGTGTTTCGCATCAATATGGCGTAATTTTATTAAAAGAAAGTCATGGTAAATGAAACCTTCTATTGTAATTAGAATTCGATTTCTGCCTATACCTTCACACTTTTATTTCCGTTTTGATCACTAGAATGGTCTTTGTCGGAGTTAATTTTGGGTAATCGTAAATATTCTGAGATAAGTGTATCTACAGTCTAAGCTACTTTCACTTCCTATTGTGTGTCGTTTTGGTTGTGGACAGGCCAGCACTTCCGGAATTCGGGACACCTCGTCAGTCTCTCGGAGCAACAGCTGGTCGACTGTAGCAAGAAGAATAATGGCTGCAATGGCGGTTTGATGGATCTCGCCTTTAACTACATCAAGAAGAATCACGGAATCGACACTGAGGAGGCCTACCCTTACGTGTCGGGCAACACGTCCCACGCCGCCAAAAAGTGTAGCTTCCTCAAGGACAAGGTCGGCGCAATGGTCACCGGCTTAGTGGACATTCCCCAGGGCGATGAGACCAAGTTGATGGAGGCGGTGGCCAGGGTCGGACCGGTGTCGGTGGCGATTGACGCGAGCCACTCGAGCTTTCAGCAGTATGAGTCGGGTAAGTGAGGATTTAGGAGCTTTTGTGTACCCTCTGGCTTCAAATTATTTTGATTGTTGGAATGGTAACCGCGCTCCATGATTTAATATTTGGTTTTTAGTTTCACATGATGGTTTCACATTAACAATCATTTTAAAAAATGGGTCACAGAACCAGATTTTACATGCTGTATCAGTTCTGAAATATTTAATTGTTACATGTCTTAATTTGTATTATTTAAAATTATCTACTGTTGATATACAATAGTAATAACCTTAATAATAGATAATGCTTGTGCTAAAAATTGTAATATTGTTTGCTTTTTAGTTTGGATTATCTGAGAAAAGCGCTGAAACACAGTTTATCTAATCATTTGAATTCAGATATTGAAATGATGCTACTAGGTACCTTGCATATTTGTGAACAATTGTAACCAACCCATTAACGCCTGGCGTCCTCAAATGAGGACAGTAGTTTATAATTGCTATCATATTATAGCAATGAAGATTTGATACCTAATTTTCAGTGTTAGTGTTCAGTTGTGAAACTATTGTATTACTAGAAAATGTTTACTGGGAAATTTTTTAGTTGAATATAGTGTACTGTAATGTATGGTATGTATAGGCACAATAGCATGTGTTATACGGTCAGAATGTCTAAACTAATGATTTTCCCACACAAACCTGCTCCGTGTATACGTAGAACAATAACACGTTGAAGGTAAATATTGACCTCTGTTGCAGCATAAGTCATCAGGAGAACACATATCCCGTGCTGTCCTCATATGAGGGCGACAGTTATATTATATAACAACATCGTCCACATGGCCACCAATTACGACCAAATAGAACCGATTGCTCCGGTGAATCGATGAGAGAGTTTCAATCGATAGACCTGCAGTTGTGCGCATTATTCGTCTGTCATGGGCGGTGTTCATTTGCATGACAACTTTGTCAACTGTTATCGCAACGCCATCTGCATGAAAAAGTGGTTATTTACACAACTGCTCGACATGGCTACCGTCAACGCTTGCTGCATTTTTCATCTGGCGACACGCCGAAGTTACAGCCAAAGGGATTCGCAGAACCATAGTGCCCACCTACCTAAAGCGCTTGTATGGGTATCGGATATACCGGGTTTAACCGCAACTGTCTGTCGCACAGGTTCCCAGTGTTCGCGTTGATGGCATAGATCATTTCATTCGGAAACGGGAGGTGCTGCGACAGTGCCAAAGCGACATTTGTGCGAAAAAACCGCCAAGGACAATTTGCCCTAAATGCGACGCCACTGCACTATTTGCATCTTTTCATACCGCATAACTATGAAAACAGTTTGTATTGTTGCAGTATATTAGTATTTTATGGTATCATCATGCTTGCGCAAGCTACTTATAGTAGGACAAACATTCTTATTTTTGATATATTTTAATGTTTTCATGTCGGGAGTACTATAATTTGTATTATAAATTTATTTGACCGTAACTAAACTCCTTCGAACCGCCGGCGTTAATGTTTGCTCAACAACAGATTCTATAAGGTTACTAATATAATATGCGCTCTACGTGCTACGTTCTATATATAGCACAACTGCATCATTTTGTGCCAATGGCTGTTCGTGATTCTGCTTGTTAGAGGCAAGAATAATTAATTGTGCACCTCTGACGATTTGAACATTGAAAATGAGATTTTATTTGTTAGCAAATACAGTATGTGATTATTGTTTGCAATGCCTATACACCATATTGTACTCTATGCTGTTAACACAGTGACTGTCCATCATCTCATTTTTACTGGTTTATCTATTTACTAGTTTACTAATTTGACTAATTTTACTAATTTACTAATTTATCTAGTCTGTCTATATAAAATTCCAAAAAGAAAATATTTCTGATAGTATACGGACATGACATAAGTGTCAAAACAATGAACACTAAAAATTGATTTTTAATCAAATTTATTTAAATCAGTAATAATGTATTTTTCTTCTAACAATAACACATAACTAATAAGAAGTTGGATGACCATATCCTATAATAATGATAATGCTAAATACTGAAATAATGTTGGAAGAATATTGTTATTATGGGGTTCCCATAGACTTTGGAATGTAAGATGATTTGATATTTAATTATAACCACCTATTTTATAAATTGTTTTCATTAAAAAATTGAATGCAAAAGGTAATATCTATAAGTACTTACAGTTGCATTAATTGCAATATTATAATCACCGACTTCAACATTTTATATTTTTCAGTTGGAATTATCCATCTGGTACTGGCACTTGTTTTTATAAAGGAGAAGATCTGGTATAGACTGGTGTAGGGAGAAGGAGCCAGTTAGAAGGAAAAACATTGTTTTTTATTAAACCTGAAAATAGAATACAGTGTAACCCAGTTTTGATATTTACATTCCATACAATATAATAATAATAATAATGTCTTTTATAATTTATAGTATAATAAACTATGGGCTATATGGTTAGGTTGTACTCTAATAAAAACTACACTTTATAATTTAACATATATCATTTTATAGTATTATTGGCTTAACTTTTTATAATTGTGTACTTGATTTTTATTGAAACCTCCTGGAATGTAGTCATAATAAAGGCGAATAAACCTTGTTTTTTAATAAACATTTTATTATGTTTCATATGTTTGCATGCCTATCCTGCTCACGTGAAATTATTACGATTATATTTAAATTGGTATTGATTATGTGGGTTATATATTATGTTGGAAGCATAAATGATCACTTCCCTAATTGTATCTTATAGCTATTATTAATTAAATGCATTTACTTTTAATATCGGTCTTGTGCCTGCATCCAGGTGTGTATGACGAGCCAGAGTGTAGTACCGAAAATCTGGACCACGGCGTGCTGGTAGTAGGCTACGGAGTTGAGGAGGGGACCCCCTACTGGCTTGTCAAGAACTCCTGGGCTGCGATTTGGGGAGAGAAGGGCTACATCAAGATGCGACGTAACAATGAAAACATGTGTGGCATCGCCTCGAAGGCCTCCTATCCACTTGTTTAAGTATGCCAGATGTCGCTTTCATTTTACAATCATTCCGGAAGAATTGGTTTAAACTTTGATCACTTAAATCTGCAGTTTTGCTCTTAGTCGTGTGTGCTGAATACCTATTTATATATTTTATTTCTTTACCGTTTTACTATCTTTACCTTACATTATTACTTGGAATTTGATCTTACAAATTTTGTACTCAGAAACAACTTTTTAACTTATAGAACTACAGTTGTTATAAAGTCTGTTATATTGTTTTCACCATTGTTTTATTACAGCTGTTGTGTTGTGTTTGTTTGTATCTCCTTGTCTGTGGTGTTTTCTGTATTCTTTCTAATCAAAACATTGAAAATTATTATAAAAATCGATTTAATATGATTTTAAATAAAACCATTTATTTACTTTGTAATATATTTTCGCCTCTTATTTATTGCTGTTTTAGATTTTTTATATCATTATTGGTTAGTCTTGGAATCGTTTTTACTCTTTACAATTTTTCGTATGAAAAGACAATGTTTAGTCATTTAGATTACTGTGTTATAGCTTTCGACAGTAAATAATCTTGTAAAATATTATAACATCATTGTCTATAATATGGTTATATTTAGATTCGTTTTCTAAGTATTAATTCTGGTGGCAGTTTTAGGAATACATTCACAATATAATACATTATTTTCGGTATTATACAGTATAGCTTAATTCTAATTGTTTTGCACAGTGGAATGATAGTATTTTATTGACATGAATGTAGCCAGGAATTTAGAAATCTAAATGGAATATTTCGATCAAATTATAGTAAAAAATATTTTGGATAATGCCAATTTTTTTTGTAGATTATCAGAAAATGTAATATGAAGTGCATAATGTGACAGTGGCTATAGCTCCATAAACACATTTTCAAATATTAATACCATTTATTGTACGCATACTATTTTTCTTGTGATTTTGAATGGACCAGGGGTCATTTTTGTAAATCGTTGAATTCTGGTATATAAAATTCGTGGATATGCATATGTACATTTATTTGGGGCGCATAACTTAATATAATTTTTTTTAATGATTACTTGCTTTTCTTAATTATAACATGAATAAAAATTTACATAAAACATATTTTTACTACAACAATTTAATTGTTGGAAAATGTATATTTGTCCTCTAGCTTTATGTTATGAATATCTGATTACTATAACAATTTCATTTTATGAATAATTCTGTCAAATAATAATTTCTGTGCTCAATAAATACCTATGCTATTCTATATATATGCTGTTCAAGAAAATAACATAATGTACAGAATTTTGACGGCACATGGAATGAATGCGATATTGTTGCATTTTTTGCCAGAAAATTACACCAAAATTTTAAGAAAGAAAGGGCCGGAGCAGCACCCACACTAAACTGTATGGGGGGTACACATGTAATGTAAAATACGGTACATATACGTAACTGTACAAATGCATCCTCTGATTAACAAACTGAGATATATGTACATTATACATCTCAAAATGCATATAATCTCATTAGTTAAGTTTTCAATATTCGCATGAGTATTATTATATTCTTAAATATGTAGAATTACAATTATTGTAATTTGTATTTTTTTCTTCTTACACAATTTTATTTTTGGTTTATTGGTCTAATCTCTATTATGGCAGCCTATTACAGCTAAAATTAATACATATAAATTCTACATTGGGATTTATTTATTTTACTCGTTTTTTTAAAAGGCTCGCAACCATAATTTTTCGGAATTTCAATTAATTATAAACACATGCATGTTTTTGTATGTATTTTATATAAATGTGTTTAGCTTTAAACGTATTCTTTATCTGAAATATCGGTCACTCTAATATTGCGAATATATAGATATAAACCCGTTTTGAAGAGTTGAAAACTGATGTTTAATTTAATTTGAATATTGTTTGTTGCAAATATCCAGAATATATGTAGACCCTATCCTATGATTCAATGTGATAAATACATATTAGACATTAAAAGCAAATTTATTTAGACTGCTAATAAAAATATTTTTTCTAGAAATACGTCCTTTGGTAGCCTACTATAAATATTAAGTTATATAACTTTGATGGCGCGTGATCCAGCTTTTAAAAATATAGGGAGCAGCACCATTTTCAGTTTTTATGGGTATTCTAGCTATTTTATGTTAGTATAGAGTAGATTCATAGAAGACATACATTCAAAAGCCAGTATATATTTAATTCATTACTATATGTAGTCATTGACCTACATATTGCTGCTATAATTGTTAACTTGAAAGCATAACATCCTCGTAAAATTTGTTGTGTTTTCGTTTTACAGAAATGCTTTGATTATAGTGACCCATACCAAATGAAAGATATTATAGTTAATTTAAAAGAAAATAATATAAAAACTATTGTGATTTTCTAAAACCTAATTTACGCATACCTATACAGCATACTCAAAATAAACTTCGATCAGCCTTTAGTAATTGTACGTTATTGTAGCTCGTATAACTACATTGTTATTGAACTTGAATACTAACAACCTTTGCTTAAAATATGTATTAAAAAATGATTAATATTAAAGAATACCAAAAAATTATAAGAAAGCGATAATTTAATCACACTGACAACGTAGTAGTGAATAAAACCAAATTAATTCCGGTCTATCGTGGAAATAAAGTCACACTGAAATAAAATTGAATTGAACAATCAAATTTAAAATAACACTAGTCGACAAATCTTGTCTAATCTTGCAAGTTTCCACGCAAGATACTTGTTAAATCTTGCAAGAACGTGCAATATTTAAACAAGATCTTGCAAGAGTTTTGCAAGATTAAGCAAGTACTTGCAAGATCTTGCAAGATTAAACAAGCACTTGCAAGATCTTGCAAGATTAAACAAGTACTTGCAAGATCTTGCAAGATTAAACAAGTACTTACAATATCATGCAAGATCTTACAAGATTAAACAAGTACTTGCAAGATTTAACATGGGATCTTGTGTGGAATCTTGCAAGAGTAGACAAGTTCTTTTACAATCTTGCAAGTATAAACAAAGCCTTACACGATCTTGCAAGGAAGGTCATGACCAATTACAAGAATTAAACATTTAAATATATAATACTAAGCAAAATATGTACTTACATGTCCAAATGCATCCATGTGTAACCCAAACAAATCATTATATCAATCCATTAATCACTATCATAGCCCACAATAAAGCCATTGGATAATTAAATTGAAGTCTTCTTATAATCCTTGAATCACTATCCTAGCCCACAACATAGGCATCAGATAAATTGATATAATTTTTCTTAAAATCCTTGAATCACTATCCTAGCCCACAACACAGGCATCAGATAATATAATATTATTATTCTTATACTAATCACTATATAGATTTTGGCATGAATATTTGGATTTATAGTATGTCGATTAACATGTTTATTTATGCTTGAACAGTTAGGTACAATATCATTATATCTATATAGATAGGTATATAATGCCATTGTATAGCTTATCCAAGCAAAAACAAACACTAACAAAATGATTATCTCAGCTAAAAAATAGGTATAATATAGTAGCAAACACAAGCGGATCTACACAAGTACATACCTGACTAGTATAATTGTCTCTGAAAAATATAAATCACTGAAACAAAGATGTAATTATAATGAATAGGAATAGGACTGCATGAAAATGACAGAAGCACCCTCAGGAATTTCATCCCTGAAGAAGTTTTCCCATAAACATAAAACATAATAGAGTATTACCATTTGAACTTTTCAAACAAACCTTCACTGTAAAATGAGATCACACAATAGTTAACGTATTTCAATAAAGTATGTTTAAAAAGTTGATAGACAATATTCATTAAGTATCTTAAAATCAAATAGAATTAATACTAAATATTAATACTAACTAAATACTAAATTAAGTAAACACAAATAACAAAAATACTGAGTAACTAGAGTTTTACGATTTTTCAAGAAAGGTCATGACCAATTACAAGAATTAAACATTTCAATACTAAGCAAAATATGTACTTACATGTCCAAATTCATCCATGTGTATCCCAAACAAATGATTATATCAATCCTTGAATCACTATCCTAGCCCACAACATAGGCATCAGATAAATTGATATAATTTTTCTTAAAATCCTTGAATC
>JAUZND010025850.1:0-24134 GCA_034780555.1 Coelogynopora nodosa
AATATACGGATTAAATTAAAAAAAGCAGGAAATAATTCGATTCAAATAATGAGACCTAGCCTATGTTCACCGCCGGGTCAAACTATGTTTTGAAAGTGTTATTTATTAGAATGTACAGTTCCTAGTTTTTGCGGAAAAGGTGAACAGTCACACAGTCACACAGTCACACAGTCACACAGTCACACAAACAATTTTGATCACTTTACTTTATATAATAGAGGACATTTGTAGTCAACAAATTATGCCATCAATGTCAAAATGAGTGAATTTCATGCCATGGATAATTATCTAATAATTGGCAATGGTCAAGCGGTTCGACCATTATGGATTTCATTTTTCTAGTTTTTGATATATCCGAATTTCGAAAATTGCACTATTGAATCTAAAATGTAGACTGTAAATTCAAATAATTTGCACCATGTGAATACTACATTCCATATCTACGACGTAGATTCTACGTGTTTCTAATTATGACACTGCACTGATTGTAATTGTTGTCACGTTTTTTCAGACTTGTATCGTTTTGGCTCTAAATTCAATTTCTAGTCAGCGCTTTTGGCTCAAATATAAATTTTAATCAATGAATAATTTTTTTAGTCATACGAATCTTTACGTTTTTAAAAAGCGCGACTACTTACTGCTTTTAAGGCATAAAATTAAGCAGTTTATTTTTCGAAATATAAAAAAAAGTATTATTCATTAAATCGTTGCCAATGTTATATTTAATTAATCATCGTTTTTTTATTTTATTTTTTGTACAATAGTAACATTTTTGTCATGTATTTCTTTTCGAAAGCTGAAAATACGTCTATAATCTTCAATCCTGCTTGTAAGACGTTTTTAGCTTTTGCAATAGGAGCAGGAATGTCTCTTTTTGTCATTAAAAATATTCTACCCTATATAAAAAAGATGGCCGAAGTTGGAGCAATGTCAAAAGTTGATTTATAAATTATCAATAATAATTGAAAATTATTTTTAGTACAAAAGGCAAAAAATTTTACATTTGAAGATACAATCTGATATTTTCACTAGCGAAAATAATTTTTTGGATGCAATTGTTTGTATTGATTAAATTTGATTAAATTATTGTTTATTTTTTTAGACAAACTTATAAGTTTTGATATAACGAAAGAAATGACTGATTTAATAGAAATTGCATATCTGAAAGAACAGTACATTAAAAAGGTGGAAATGGAAAACAGACATGTAATTTACATTAATTATTATAAAAATATTTTAGTGTAAAATTTTCCATTTATAAATAATAATTTTAGAAAACTGATTTTTTCTTGTCTAAAAATTCTGCCGAAGAAGGATTGACTGTTGACAGCATGATTGAAGAGGTTACTTGTAAAATAGCTACATTTGATTTGCTTTTTGTAATACAATAAACTTGAATTTTTAAATATTTTAATTATTAATAATCATAATAATGCTATTTAGGGCGACAATTTTAAAATTAATCGACCTCTGTTCAGAGAGAGAATAGATTTGGTGATGTAATTTTTACTTAAAATTAATTTATAATTTGTAATGGAGTTTATTTTAATTTTTTAGTCGTGGTCAATTATTGATTGAAGAATTTTCTAGAAATAATATAAAAGACGCCTATTATATAATGAAAGATATGATGAAGTGTAAATCAATTTTTGATGATATTACTTTTAATGAATTTGAAGTAGAGGACAATAGATTTTTCATAGACTTGGTGCAAATTTGTTCAAAGCTTGAAAATTATTTTACGTCAAATGTTAAGGAGACTTAAATTTTAAAATTAAAATATTTAAATTTGAATAATTCGACTCGAGATTTCCTGTTCAATTTGAAATCAAACTTAAGTTTACAAGTACATTTTTAGTGTTTATCAACATTCGAAAATTCTAGAATAAAATTAAGTATTTAGCATGGAGAATTAATGGTGACATAATTAATTTATTTCATGCCAAGTTGACATTGTCAGCGTGCATTATATTTATAATTATAATTTTTGTAATTAAATTGATATTACGTGCTAACGTGCATTTTAAAATTGTCATAAAACCAAATTGTCGTTTTTTAAGCATAAAAATTAGGTGAAATTCATCACCTATTTTCCTACAGGAAAATAAAAAGTTTTGACTGAAATTCTAAAGTTGAGATTCATTTGTGTATAATTTTAAAACGGAGTGCTTTATTTTACTTTAAAATAATAAATGAAAAAACTATAAAATATTTTTCACATTGAAATGTCTACGGAGGTAATTTTATTTTATACTGTTTTTCTAATCCGTTAAATTGTAAATTCATAAAAACTCAATGTTTTAATGTCTACCTTAGAGACTTACAAGCCTGAAAAATGCTGGAAATTTGTTATTCTCCAAAGATAGATATAATGAAGCTATAAGATTGTATACAGCTGCTATTAATTTGATAATTAAAGTATGCGATTAGAATAGAATTTTTATTTAAGGGCAAACTTTCATTGTCCGTTATCTCAGAACTATGATTTGTTTAAATTTTATTAACCGTTTACCTGCGACAAAATAATTTGACCCCATTCTAAAATAAATAAAAATTTCTAGAAAAGATGACATGAGCTACGAGAATTTTATAACATTGCAATGCATTGCAATGAGGAAAGCTCAAAGTTTTATCGATGTTCGTGACATTCTATTGACATTTAAAATTTAAAATTTATAAAATAGTTTTGTTGTTTATTTCCTGTTTAAATGATCTTGAACATCATTACTTTATCGGTTATTAAAATAAAGTGCCGTCAAGTGTTTTTATCAATTTTATTTAAATCTAAAGTCTTTAGAAACAGAATAATATTTAAAATTTAAATAGTACTTGGCCAAGTAAAATTTTATATAAATTAAAAATGCAGCAAACTTGAAATCTTGTCCATTAATTATTTAATATTTGTAAAATATATTTGAAATGTCACGTAAATTTTGCTCAACAGAGGTAAATA
The DNA here is from genome assembly GCA_034780555.1 of Coelogynopora nodosa. Taxonomy (NCBI): domain Eukaryota; kingdom Metazoa; phylum Platyhelminthes; order Proseriata; family Coelogynoporidae; genus Coelogynopora; species Coelogynopora nodosa. Next base: position 2,954 of record JAUZND010025850.1, read on the forward strand.
ATAATTTTAATAAATATTTACATCATTATTATTCGTTTTTATATTTTTTTACACTTGTTATAGAGAGCTGAAAGGTTGAAAAAAGTAGGAAATGCGTTATTTTTTAAAGATAAGTACAATGATGCCACAAGATTGTATACAGCTGCTATAAAATCATGTCCATTGGATAATGTCAAAATGCTTGCCAAGTTGTTTCAAAATCGTGCTGCGGCATACGAAAAAATGGTATTTTTTTATTTAAAATTTTTGATTTAAAACTTTTTTAATTAGGGTGTATTTGAGAAGGTATTAATTGATTGCTCTGTAGCTATTGAATTGGACGAAAGTTACGTAAAAGCATACAAGAGGAGGTTTAAAATACACAAGAAAATGGAACACTACATTGAAGCGATACAAGGTTAATTATTAACTTAATATTTGGGAACCTATTATTTAAATACTTTTAAATATTATTAAATATTATTAAACATTATTAAATATTTTTAAAAATTTTTATAATTTTTTTATATTACTTTTGTCAATTTTATTTTTTAGATGCGCGGATCATTTTTAATATTTCTGAAGACGAGTCTATATTATCTGAAATTGAGCGACTTATTGTTTTACAAAGTACTGTGTTGGCAACGAAACTAGACAGGGTACTAACAGTTTAAAAAATCAATTAAAATTAATTGAAATTATTATAATTATTATGCACAAATTTTTATTTAAAATATAGAAAATAACAAGTGTTAAACTGTCTAAAACCCAAGTCCGAGATTTCATTGGATTAATAAAGCTTCCTGATTTATCTATTGATATTGTAATTATAAAAATATAATTTAAAATTATTAATTTTACAATTTATTAACTTAAATTATATTCCTTTAGAAAGCAATTGCAACTGGTAAAAAATATTTAAAGGAAAATGAAGAATTTCGATCGTAATAAACAGTTTAGTTACTAATAAAATAAAATAAAATAAAAAAACAATCTATATAGAAATGTTGAATTGGTAATAGAAAAGATTGATAAAAGACATTATAATGAAGTTTACAACATGCTAAATGCGATTGTGACGACGTTTGGACATGTTTTCAATGGAAAAAATTTAAACGACTCGGAATACCACGAGTACAAAAATTGTGTACATTTATTTCATTCTTGTTATATATGGAAGGTTATTTTAAGCATGTTGACGTATAAAGTTGAACAGACGTATCATGATTGTGAGAATTTGATAGCAAACAAAAGGTGTAGTTATGAAGTAATTTAAGAAAAATTAAAATAGTAATTAAATAATAATTATAATATTATTAATTCAGATAAAATTACTCGCTAATGTTGTAAAGTGCCACATGTATTATCTAACATGTGGGGATATGACAAGGTTGGCAAATTTGTCGTCTAAAAATGAAAAATGTGCATATCTGTTGTGTTTATGTGGCCATGTAATTTTATTAATATATTTGTTACATTTTTAAAAATTAAAAAGGTCTATTATGGTGCAAAGATGTATTCCATATCAAAAAATTACTTTGCTCGATATCTTAAACTGCGCCCAGGGGATTTAAAGTACAAGTTTTTACATTTATGTACTTCATTATCTAAACTGAATTTTAAAAAACTCGAAAAGGAATTTAAAAACATTAGCACGTTTAATAGCTATTATTATGAGGTAAAAAATTAAAATAAATAATTTGTATAATTTTAGTATTTAATCTTTTCTGAAAACCCATGTAAAGCTATCCAAATAATTGAACGTGCAATAAAGCTTGACCCGTCAAACGTCAAATATATTTCTCAATTGGGGTAACATTTTAATATAAATTTATTTTTTATATATAATTTTTAGAGTAATGAACTATTTTTTACTAAACTGTTCCATGCATGTAGTTAAAATTATGTTTAACAGGGCATTGTTTATGGATCCTGAATATTTCGATACATATGCCAGACAGGCTTCTTTCTACAAATCAGTGTACTTTTATTGAGTTGATTAATTATAATTTCTAAATTTTTAGCGGCGACAAGACTAATCACAAGAAATTGTATGAAATTGCCCTTTCGAAAGCACACAGTTATATAGATATTCGTGATATTTTAGCAACGAAATGTTATGTAGAAATTATTTAATAATTAAATAATTATTATTTTATTAAACAGTTATACTAAATTTCAGACAAACTATTAAATTTTAATAAAATTTTTTAATAAAATTTTTGAATAAAACATTTTGTTTTAAATATTAATTAACCTTGTAAATAACTTTAATATATTGCCATGTATATCACATTTTAATTAAAATTTTAATAAAATTTGAATATTTTGATATGAACAATTCATTAGACGATCAATTGTCTCTAAAGGTTATTTTTATAATTTATTATGATTAACAGTAGTAGACACCTTGTTGAGGGATATAAACAAAAGCTTTAAAATGCATTAAAAATTAATTTAAAAATATTTGTAGGGACTAGAACTTTTTATTTAAGACAGCGCAAATATTTAAAATTCGAAAGACGGATGTTTAAAACTGACCAATAAAACAAATAGAAGAACAAAAATAATATTTCACATTTCTATGATTACAAATAATAATTTATTTATAAATATAAAATTAATTTTACAAATATAAATACCCGGACTTTAAAAATAAATTACTTTATTAATTACCATATTGAATCTGAAAAGTCAAAATCCTCACCTGAGTGATCAGTTAAGTCTTCATTAATAGACTCTGTATTATCCAATTCAATTTCACACAATTCTTTATACATCTCAGAAACTATTGTATTGGTTTTGTTAATGCACCCTTGCGAACCTCTAAAATTGTTAAAGGCTTCGTCATATTTATCTTTTTATCACTCACAAATTGATTCCAAATTTCTGAACATTCATTTTTTGAGTGGTGTAACAACTCGGCTGTTCTGGCGTTTGGATCCATCGATTTAGCTTTTCGCCCTCTTGTATTTTCCAATCGAATTTTAGACTCAATTAGAATGATGTCCAATTTCTCTTCATATGAAATACGAAATCCTCTCTCAAGTTTTACAAATGCAATGGCTTCCTTATAAATATTTTCATCTTCCATGATTGTGAATCGATTTGTGATTTTTAAATTTTGTAAAATTATCCATAGAAACAATTTTTGAAACGACATTTGTTGCTACTTTTAGATAAAAATCAAATTTATGTCTACGACGTGTATTTTTACAAATTTTTTTATTTGCGCTGGTTACATGCAGTACAATCTGACTAGAATAATAAAGTGAATTATTTCATTTTTAATTAATTTTAGTATTTTTTCATATCCCTCAATAAGGTGTCTATTACTGTAAATATTATCTCACATTCAAAATTTTCAATTTCATCATTCCGAAAATTCAAATTCCATGGCTGATAATTAGACGATAATGAAATGAAAAAATAATTTATTTTAACTGCCAAGGCGAATTCTGATTTATTATTAAAAATTTATAATCAATTTTAATTTAAACATATTTATCGTAGGGCGGGTTACGGGCGAATTGTCAAAAATTACATTAATTTTTCGGGCGGTTAAACTTTTTTTATAAATTACTAACAAATCAAATAGAAATTTTGAAAATTATATAAATTAATAAAATTAAAAAATACAAATAATTTAAGTGCTAAAATGCATGTTAATTGATATTTAGTTTCATTATACTAAACAAAAGACGAAAAATGCATGTAAATTAAAATTTTTTCCCTATCGGTCAATTTTATTAAAATTCGCACTGGTCAGTATAGTTTTGTCGATTTTTTTGGATATTATTAGTGAGATTTTCAAATACTTTTTCTCTTATACATTATCATGAGTTTATAAAATAAGAGGTACTAATAATAGTATCCATGGTATTTAATATATAAACGGTTATATCAACTTATATGCAAAGTAAATATTTTAAATTTTAAAATTTAGCACAATTAATAATTAATTGTTTAGAAATATTGTGGAAAATCGACAATTAATTGTGGTTCTACTGTTGGACCAGCAATGTCTGCCAATATGGGAATTCGAACTATAGATATTGGAGCTAGTCAGTTTAGTATGCATAATATTCGAGAAGTGTGCGCTACAAAGTGTATAGATCAATGTATAAACCTCTGGCGGGTAAAATTATAAAATTAATACGTTTAAAAATATTAATTTTTTATTTCCCCCAATTTTTAATACATTTAAATTAGACTCTGTACGAAGAATTTGGAACAATAAGGCTCGCATTCAAGTGAAAATTGATCATTACATTATTTTAATAAATTTAGTAAACAATTTATAATTTACAAAATTTTAAATTTCATGTCATGGTGGGATTTTTTATACTAGACACGAGTTTGGTGTCTTGAGTTGCAAATCCACAACTTCCCTTTTTTAAAATGATTATGTCGTTCATGGACAGAGATGTATTGTCAAATGGATTATTTTGGTCATCTTTTATGAGCTTTTTTATGTAATCCAGTTTTACGACATTGCCACTAAATATTTTTTAAAAAAAATTTAAATAAAAATTAAAAAAATTAGATTGTTTACCATGTTTTGAATACGGCACAATAGTCTCTATTGGATAATTCGTCCCCTGTCGCGGCACAGACGTATTGTCGTTTGGAAATGTTTACATTTTTGGTATTGTTTGATATTTTAAAATTTACAGCGAACAAATCTTTCATTTTTATTGGTTTTTGAGTAACTGGGTTTAAAACGCGCTTCTCCTAATTGAAAATTTTAATAATTAGCTAATTTTTTTTAGTAGATTTTTTTAACTGGTTTTTGAGGTTTAGATAAGACATTTACGTCGTCTTTGGCAGAAGCGACCCAAAAATTGTTCAATTTCGTTTTTCTGGACCCAATCATGTTGGAAAGAGGAGTATGATTTTCTTTAATCTTTGAATTTGTTGATTTCAACTTGCATGATTTCTTAAAATTAAATTATTATTAAATATTAAATATTAAATATTAAATTTTAATTTAAAATTACATTGTAACTCTTGAGGATTTTTTCATACGTTTTTAATTGCTTGTTGATTTCTTTTTTACAAGTGATTATGTACTCTATAATGGATTCTTTGTCAAATAAATCGCCATCAGTCGTCACGACAGGTATTTGACACGGTTGTAATGTGAGAGAACAACAATCAAAGTTTTTAATTGAATGTTTAGAGAGTCGTTCTCTTTGAGTTCCATAATTGCCATTTTTGCTGTCTTTTTGGTGTTCGTGGTATCCTAATGATAAAATTATCACTTATGATAATGTAAATTACGATAAATGCTGCTGGTAGTGGCGTTTTTGCTGTGTTTGGTCATTTTTAAACACAAATTAACGGAATTGGTTTGAATATTGTGTTGAAAAATAAAAAAATATTTTGTTATTTTGTTACTATAGTTATTATCATTATACATTTTCAATAAAGTTTTATAAATTTATAAAACTATGGTGCGTAACTTTGAACACAGTCTAAATATTTACAATTAAATTTTGTTAAATTCAATCTCAGTTTATAAAATTATTACAATTGAAATGGCAAAAGTAGATACAGTTTCCGACACACCATCTAGTGGTTCAAAAAACAAGAATGATACTGATGAGAGGAGTGGAAGGACAAGAAAGAGAAGATGCAGATGGGGCGCGGAAGAAGATCGGGCCGTAATACCTGGAGTGCCCACGATTGTAGGTAAAATGTCCAACATTCAAAAGAAGCTCTATTTGTGTAATTTTTTGACAGAAACGTTTTGTTAATTTTAAATTTTTAGATCAACTTGAGGTTGAAAATTTAAACCAGCAGATTCGAACTGGAATCTATAGCGAGCACGATCTTAACCGGTAATATTGATTTGAATTTTTTGAATTTTCAGTCATTTATGGCAAATGTACGTGAAAACATACTTTTGTGAGATTTTTTTTTGGAATTTTGAATTTTGAAACTTGAAATATCCTAGGGTTTCGTAAGGTTATGTAAAAATTTAGAACTGCCCGGACTTTGACACTCGACTCGAGTCATTCGAGCTTTGCAATTAGTAAAATTTTAAATGATTAAATTTAGATATCATTTCATAGTACGAAAATTTAATTATAAAATTTAATTTAATGTAAAAAATAATGACCGATTTAGATCTAAAGTTTAGATTATGCAGTGCATGCATAATATGCATAAATTAACTTTATACATTTTACTTTATATAATTTATTTAGATATTTAATTGGTTTAATTTTCAACCTTTTTTTAGATCACCGTCTCCGGAGCCTATTTATAGCTTTGACGGCAAGCGATTGAATACAAAAGAGTTGCGGTATAAGGATACATTGGAAGTTAAGAGGAACGGGCTGGTGAGTTTTTTTTAATTATAAATATAATCCATAGTTGCTGTGTATAAGATTGATTTTTAACTGTTTAGATTGACAAAATTATTAAACTTAATCCTTTATATCGACCTCCAACAGAATACAAGTAATTTTTTTTATATTTGTTTCTTGTTATTTATTTTATATTTTAGACAATCTACTCAGAATAGGATAGTTGATAAAGTTTTTATTCCACAGGATATGCATCCTGGTATTAATTTTGTTGGATTGATTATCGGACCAAGGGGTAATACTCTCAAAATGCTTGAAAAAGAGGTAAAATTGTTTTAATGGCCTAATATTCCACTGAATTACGCGTCCTCCATCTCGGCTGATTAGCATAGCCGACGTTCATCATTATACGTTTACGCATGTTCCATTTTTTAGTGAATGTATGAACATTATTTTTTATATATATATTTTAATGGTTGTATCTTGCCCTTTTTTGTGTTACCTGTTACCGAAAATGTACGTTCAGAAGCCTCATAAGTGGACATACTCTTAGACATACTTGCTGACAGTTATATCGAGGCTTATATTAAATTTTTCCAGATTTAGTGTGAATAAGACTTTATTATTTTAAACAAAAAGACGTAAATTTTATTTTCTGACAGTAAAATCATCAATAAATTATTTAAAATATTTAATTAATACAGTTCATTATTGTTAACACTAATTTCAAATGATAATGCTGTATCTTCCGGAGATTCTGCCTCTTGGTACATTACAATCATTATGACGTTGAACAATTTTAACATTTTTTTGGTAACCCTTATTTTGCAACAAATTTGTGTTATTATATTTTATGCGTTGTAAAATTACTAGTTGAATTGTTTATCGTTTAACTTTTAATTTTAAACATAATTTATCAACAGGCGATATTCTGACTCAACAGATTTAGAAAATAAACGTGGAAGACAAATTATCTTCAGGCATTCTATTTTTTTTAGTTCCAAATAACAAATTTTTTAGCTTTTCATTAGAAACATCTTTTAGGTCTTTGAGTTGAACTTCTTGAATTTAATGGCAAGCGATATATGCAGCTAATTGGATCTCTTTATGTTTAATCGTGGCTCCAAATACCTATAGTTCACAACTGTTTTTTAACATCATTATTTTTTGTCAATGTTTAATTTAAGTCTTTTTTAATCAATTATGATAATTTAAAAATTATTTTTAGACTGGTTGCAAAATAATAATTCGCGGAAAAGGATCGGTAAAAGAAGGAAAATTAGCTCGCCCAAATGGAATACCCTTGCCTGGAGAAGATGAACCTCTTCACGCGTACATAACAGCCGGTACTGCCGATTTAGTTCAAACTGCAGTCAAAAGAGTAAAATCCATCGTGAAAGACGGTATCGAAGTTCCTCAATGCAGCAACGACCTAAGAAAACAACAACTTCGAGAATTGGCTCTATTAAATGGAACTTTGCGTGAAACTGAAGGTATAAGCCGATTGAAGCAATTAGAAGAAGCACAAACTATCGTAACAAACACCATATTCTGCAGTAAGTGTGGTGGAGCAGGACATTTATCGTACGATTGTTTGGTAGTGACTGATACGTCGGATGAGGCAAAAAATCCAATGCAAAAGGCTCAAATGGACACTGAATACATGTCACTAATGGCAGAATTAGGACAAAATGTAACAAGATCCACAGTGGCATTCAACTCTATTGGAGCAGGTACTGATATTGCGGTTGGCGCAGCTTCCTACTGCCTTCCAATGCCCAATAATATGACAATACCCTCTAACCAACTTGGATATTACGCAACGACGCAAAACTCTTTAATGGGAAATTTTCCTGTTCAAATTGAAAATTATCCGCAACCGGCGCAAGTTCCTCCACCACCACCAGCGGAAAGTATTGCACCTCCTCCTCCACCAGCAAATTAGTCATTTAAAATTTACATTTTAAAAGCATTTGTAACTTGTGATTTTTATTTAAAATAAAATATCCATTTATACTGGAAAGGGAGTGATTACAGGTAACCAATAGTCGACATCATTAAGAGTGCTTCTTATTTCAATCATATTTTGTTCGTACTGCTTATTGTAGAAAAAGTATAAATATGTCCCTATCGCGGCGTATAATGCGGCTCCACTGATGAGTCCAATAATGTTCAAATATAGGGCAATTTGTCCGCATTTTTTTGCCTTTTCTAAACGATCCAGAGTGCTATAATTTTGGCTTCGAACCGAGTAAATAATTGCAGGTATTCCTATTATAATTAATGTTGATAAAAAAACATTGATACAAACTTTACCTGCCAAAATGTTGAAGAATATTGCGGTCGTCATTGACAGGGTTATGTAGGAAGGGTACTTTTTTTCGTACATTTCGAAATGTATATTTTATAAATGGTATGGTTCGTTTATTTATTTATTATTTTTGCATATTTGGGTCACTAGGTACTTGGTTGCGTACATTTTACCTATTATAATTATACTGACTGTATGATACTAGATATAACTGTACTTGTAGATAAAGATATTGGATTACAAAGCTCTAATGCGTATAAAGTTTATACCATAAAGGATACTTACCGAAAAAAATTAATTAATGATAATTATAAATAATAATTTAAAATATAAATTCATTTAAACCCATTTAGAATAAATAGTATAAATAAGTTACTTACATGAATTATTTTTAAAAGTCATCCAAGTAATTCTAACATGCTTTATACAAACTTTATGTGTATAAAATAATTAATTTTCGTCACCTTATAAATAAAAATTAAATATCGATCGTCAATCATGCATAACTGTAGTTATGAAATTCACATTTCCACGGAATACCAATCATAATTTTTACATTAAAAAATCCCGTGAAAAAACACAATTAGTTTTTTTCAGTTAGTAATCGAATTATTATACCATTTTTATTTTTGCAACGTTATATTCATTCTTTTAAACACAATTTCTAACATTTAAGTGCACTTGTATAAATGGCCTCTGGAAATTACGCCTATCAATATGCAGGAGAATACAACGAGGATGAGACGTACTCGCACTTAATTGCGCAGACAAACACCAACATGTGTCTCTATTACTGTATTTACGTTTTTAATTCCATCTTGTTGGTAAGAATAATTATTTACAATTTATTGATGTACATCAAATAAAAAAAATATAGCTCATATCACTGGCTGCATGTGCCGGTTATCTTTACATTATTCTGGCATACGATTACATTTCGGTTGTAATGAATGACAAACTTTACCCCATATCTGTATACGTGGCTTTGGCTGCTGCCGTGATATCGATATTTTCCGCTGTCATTACATACTTGTCTATAAGAAAATTTGAACGGTCATCTTTCATTACAGTAATTAATTATTATAAGATAATAAGAGTGATCCATAAATTTATCATTTTCAGATCATTATTTTGCACATATTCGTCTTATTTTGCTGTATTGCGGCAATAATCCTCTTGCTTGTTCTGCAATACAAAGTGATATTATTTTATTTTTAAATTTTAAAATAATATCTTCAAATTTTTAACACACATAATCTTAGTTTGGTTATGATGCAAAAGAAACAATGCGCAATAATCTGAGACTCCACTACGGGACAAACTTGAAGGCTAAATTTAACGTTGATTTAACAAAAGCGTGGGACGCAGCTCAGACTGAGGTTTGTATATTTTTTTAAAAAATTTATACACTCGTAAATTGTTAAATTTGTTTGTAGAATCTTTTTAGACTAAAATTTAGTTGTATTGTTGTTCTGTTGATGACGAGGGGTGGAAATTGTACACTGGATCTAAATGGTTCCGAACTAACCCTACGGCCGCCACAAGCATGGAACGACCAGTAGTTCCTGTTAGCTGCTGCAACAAAAATCTACAGGGAGATATTCGGTCGTTCAAAGAGTGCCAAAAAGGCGAATATTACATGCAAAATTCCATACAAGTCAACAACTACATTTATCAAAAAGTAACATTTTTAAAAGTCACTTTTTTAATTGAATTAATTTGAATAAACTAGGGCTGTTTTGAAGTAGTGAAAGCAGCGATTCTGGAAGTTACAAATTATCTCATAGCTTCATATTCTGCCTTTATATTGGTAACCATTTTGTGTTCAATTCTGGTGGGACTCAAATTCAGAAGTCAGGTTGAGTGAGTAATAAACCTCATTGTTTTTAGAAATCAAAGTTGTCTGTAATATTTATAATTTATAAATAAATATTTATAAACACGTTTTGTCAACTTTATTTATCAACATAGCGATAATACAACAAAAACATACGAAAATGAAGTTTTTTTCCAAACTAAGTAAAATTTAAAATTATTTATTTTATATAAACTGATTAGCAGGCGTCAGAAACATTTCCTTTCAATATTGGTTCGTTTGAAAACTAGTGATTTTTGAATAAAAATTTTTTAATTAAAAAAATTACTGGTAAAAAATTGTCAAAATGTTGATTTCCATCTGCAATGATGCACAAACGAATGATATTTTCGTGTAAAAGTTTTTGGTATTTTGAGGCTTCAACCAAGTAACAGTCGGTCATTAATTTTCCAATTATATCAATGTATTGTTGGTTTTCAAAAATTATCTACGTGGCATAAAATCAAGTTAAAATCAAATATATTATATTAATCTACATATTGAATAAGTTGTGTTTTGTCTACTCGTTTATCATTCTGTTTTAAATTTTTATCCAAAAAAAGAGACATGGATATTTCAAATTTTGAAAAAATAAAAAAAACTTTCAAAATTATTGTTTATTGACTGTTTAAATAATAAATAACGGTGGCAGCTATAACTATGTGAATGGTTAAAAACTGACTTAAGTAATTTATAAGTAAGTTTAAAAGATTGTCATCTTCGGTATCTTCTTCTGCTATTCCCTCTGGATCTCTTTTTCCGACAACAGCACACACATAAAAGAATGCCTACAACTAGTATAATGACCAATATTGGAACTCCTATTATCAACATCCATTTGACTAAGTAAAATTTAAATGTAAAGTATACAAATTATATAAAAACATTACACACAGCTATACAATTAATATGTCATTATAATAATATTATGAGTCATAATATGAGTCATAATTTATGACGTAATTGGCTATTTTTGAAATTTACGAGGAATGAGAGCTAAATAAAAAAATGTTTTAAAAATAATTATATCAACTTACGTTTTGGCTTAGGAGATACCGCTAATAACATTTAAAATAAGAATTAAATTTTAAAATTTTAAAATTTAAAATTTAAGCACCTTTTCCAACTAGAAAATGAAAATTTTATATTGGTTTAATTTAACATTTTAACATTTTATCATATTCTTTACCAGAACTTACTACATATAAAATCAAAACAATTCCATTATAAGCATAGTAAAATTAATTACATACACCTCCCGCTAAAATGTAAATTATAGAGTTGTTAATTTTGTTTGTTTTATTGACGTCATTTTTAAATTTTTTAAATTTTTACCAGCTTGTGCGACTAAAATATGATATTACGTATTTTATTTCTAGATTAATCAATTTTTAATTAATAAAACCTCCTCCAACTAAAAAGTTAAAATTTAAATTCATGAATAAAATTTATTTAATAGTTAATGAATAATAAATATTTTTTACCGATTCCGCCAACTGTAAAAAATAAAATTTAAAAATTAGAATAATTTAATTGTAAAACGTTTTGCTAATAAATTCATACCGGCGCCTAATAAATAATATTAATTTTATTGTATTAATTATTTAATTATTTTTCACACGAAAAATTTATACCCATTAATCCATCTAATTTTTAAAATGAACTTTTTTTAAAAGTTTCATAAATTACCCACTTTAAAATTTAAAATTATATAATTTTGTAACTAAATTTTAGTTTAAATAATACGGAAAGCTAAAAAATTTAAAATAAGAAATATTATGTTAATTTTTAAATTTTAAAACATTTAAAGTTTAACCTTCATTTGACGCAGTCCAAGACAGGAACAACAGAACGGTAACAAGAGTATAAACCTTCATATATATTAAATTTTTATTTTATAGTTGTTTAAATAACGATAAAGGTGATAAGTGTTAATATTTGTTTTAAAATACTGAATTTTAATAGTCATATCGATCAATTTATGGTACCAAGGTTAAATTGTACCATTATTTTTAAATAAAATATTTTAAATTTAAAAAAAATAGGATTAAAATTTAATAAAATTTAATAATATTTAATAAACTTAATTTTAAAAACAATCATCTCCTTCTTCTTCTTTTAGACCCCTTCCTAATACGCATACATACACAAACTAGAATTGTCATCACGATAATAATAACCAGCAGTGGAATGCCTATTATTAGCAGCCACTTGACTAAATTAACAATTTTAATTTTAAATCAAACTTTTTTTTTATTTTTTTATTTTTTAAATTTTTTAAATTACACACAGCTATGTTTATTTTGGTTAAAATTTAAAATTATTGTTAATATTATTTATCAGAAATAAATTACGAGGGATCATGGCTAATTTTTGATATTATAAATTTAAAATAACTTCTCACGTTTTGGTTTAGGAGCTACCGCTAAATTATTATTATTTTAAATAATATTTAATAAATATTTAATTCATTTTTTTACCTGTTCCAACTATTATTAAAAAAATTATTTTGTAAAATTTATAAATATCATCACCAGAAGTCCCTACAAATTTTACAGTAATATGGAAAAAATTACAATAAAAAGGTATTACAGACACTGCCAACTAAGAGCATTTGATTAAAGTTGATTTAGAATTTTTTACAAATTTTTAAAATTATATATTTTTTAAATTGAATTACGTGCTTGCATGCCTCCACCAACTAATTGATAAAAATAAATTCAATTTTAATTCTAAATAAAGATATTTATATTTAAATTTTCTTACCAACTCCACGTGCTAAAAGTACACAATTAAAAGGGATTAAAAAATATAATAAATTTAATGAATGTTATTTTACCGGCACCTATTTTTTACAAATTTATAAATATACAAATATTTATAAATATATTTTTTCAAATGTATTAATTTAAAATTTAAACCAAGTAAGCCATCTAATTTTTGATAAAATAATGTATTTTATTTTTAAATTTTACCAACTAAAATTTAATTATATTTTATTCATAATTATTATTATAAAATATTTAATTTTAAATACTGAATGCTAAAAAATTTTAATGTTTTAAATTAAAATGTTGTCATATGTATAATTTTTATTTTTTTAAATGAATTTTATTATATTAATTAATTAAGAAAAACCTCTATTTGGGCGAAGACAGAACAGAAAAATCAAAAGTGGCACTGATAGGATTAAAATGTTTTTCATTTTTATTATAAGCAAATACTAATATCGAACGATACAAATCGTTATGCTAATATTTATTTTTTTCTGAAAAACGTGCGATTTAATTGGTTATGAGAATGTTACCAGGCTAATCATAAATTTTAATTTAGACTTTTCATTCAAATATTTTTAATTTTAAACACATTAGAATAAACGTAAATATTATTATTAATAAAATAATAATTTTTACAAAAATAAGGCTTTTTTCACCTGGAAAACTGATTGTAGAGCAAATAAATGTAGTCAAATATGCTTTTCCACGAAATATTACATGCGGTTTGATAAATGCTTTCAATGTCCTAAAAATTTTAAATTTTAAAGTACCAACAAAATGTTAAAAAGTATTTATAATCATAACTAACCAGCATCATTGGAATTCCTTCCTTTTCCCCAGTACTCATAGCCAAGTAAAAATTATCAGACTAAAAATATTTAAAATAAAGAATTGCATTCCTTACCATATTATTATTCATAATTTTCTCTGTACTAGCATTTATGGGTATGAATTGCTTAAGCAATAACACCAATTCTTTCCCACTTGTCCAACTCTCTATTGTATCACTCACGTGAATAGACTATTTAAATTTTACATTATAAAAAATGCAATATAATAAAACAGGGATGAAAAAAATCTAGTTTTTTTGACGTTTCATTTAGATTTGTAGATTATTTAGGTTTATTAAGGTATTTTTAAAAATTTATATGTAACAAATTTAAATTTAAAATCAATAATATTGTTAATTAATGTGATTCAGTAATTCTCAAATTGAAGAAACTTATTATTTTTACTTTCAACATTTTCAAAATAAATTAAAAAACCAAATCTGCCATCCCTGTAATAAAATAACTTACATATTTACCCAATATATCATTGCACCACTTTAACACCTCTTTTTCTTGACAATGTCTATTGACATTGTGAACTTTTTTTTGTATGAGTCCGTGTGCCTTTTGAATCCTCAATTATTAAGTTAAAAATATTATGGGTAAAATCACACAAAATCATGACAGTTTTCAAAAGTGAAAAATAAAAAATGATGAGACTAATTTTAATATGTAAAGTATGATGAAATTACTATATTTTGATATTTTTAGCGAAAAAATATATCTAAATCAGCTTCAATTTTAATAGAATGTTGAATGCTTACGTATACAGTGCTAATAAAATAGTTATGATTAAATTTAGCGTGGGACCTCGTTTAGTTATATAATTACAGCCAATTAGAGCTCATTGTAAAGAGTGAAGATTTGGCTTTATCGCATATATTTACATTTTTTATTAAAAAATTTATTTTTTTCTAAAATCAGTAATATGTAATGGTAAAAATCGAAAAAACAGCGTTTTTAGCACATTTTTTTACTCTGTTTTGATCATAACTATTTTATTAATTGATATTAATGATTCAGTGATGGTTTATTTAAAAGTTTAGGATCTGATGATTCAAATTATATAATTTGGTACTATTGTTGCCAAGGAGTTCAGTAGTTATGGTTGTTTGAATGTTGACTATGTCAAAAAAATGTAAAACTCAGGTAACTAGATCTGATGGAGAAAAACTAAGCACACCATGAGAATCAGCGTGGTGAGTTTGATCAAACAGGACAGTGTTATTAGTGAATTATCAGTGAATTATAATGATAATTTAGCTTTTCTAACTTTTTAATAAATTCGAAATTTAAAAAAAAATTTTGCACACTTGCTCATATATATACAATATTTAGAAAAATGATCAAAATCGAAGAGGTCGAGACTGCTGTACTATTTTCTGGAAATTTGGCGAAATATAGTATAAAAAATTGGTGTTGAGTGAAAATAAGTTGTCATAATAAAAAGGATTGATAATTAAAAACGATTCTGTTTTTTCCAAACACTATCTAATTGATAGTATCAATATCAATTAACTTTATTATAATTTAAAATTTACGATTTGTCATAGTTTGTACATAAATATTTAAAAAATTGCATTTAATTGCATGTTAATTGGTTACAAATTGTAACTTACAATACAATCAATTATAATAATGAAAATCCAATCAATTTTGGCATTTAATTTTAAAATTAGCAACATAATATTTACAATTATCAATAGCAACTGTTCGGATTAAAAGAGCGCAATTTTACTTTGGAAATCTGTATCATTTGTAATTTTAAAAATGGCTGGTAAACGTAAGCTCTCAAATCCAAAACAGTCATACTTTGACATGTCAGCCATCAGTCATCAAGACAAAAGAAACAGTCTTCAGATTTTAAATGAAAAGATTAATAAACGTAATCTTTCCACCTTGACACTTAATTCTCCACCTCGTCGCCCAAATCTTATAAATAAAGCTAATATAAAAATGATTCCTATTAAAAGAAACTCGGGAGGCAGGTTTAGAGCGAGCTACATGAATCAGCCAAACACAAAATCGACACCGCGGGCCGTGCATACATCTACCCCAATAAGGCCACCTCACAGCCTAGTTACATCCGTTGCCCTCAAATTTGAAAAAGATCCAACACCACTTTTAAAAAAAAAGAAAAAAGTGACGTCCACGTCTTTTAATGCAAATCTCATACCAAAGGCGGCCTTCTCTAGACTTGTGAGACAGATTGCCCAAGAAAATACCAGCTCTATGGATAACCTCAGATTTACAGAATCTTCAATGGAATGTCTTCACCAAGCGGCTGAAATTTACCTGACTTCTGTTTTTGAACTTTCTAGTAAATTGACCCGTCACCGGAACCGGATTACGTTGAATGATAAGGATATGAAGTTGTTATTTGAAGTTAATCAGGTCAACTTGTTACATTGATTTTATTATAGGCTATTTTGTGTGATAAAATGTATCAAATACATTATTTTATCTTTTTTTTTAAATTTTATAAATTATACAACAGATTTATTTTCAACACATTAGCGGCATTGTACCAATTATAACTTTTAGTATTTTTTATCGACTCGCGGTTGATCCGGTTAGTTAGTCACATGGAAAAACATTAATATTAATAACCCCATCAACATTAAATTGTACCCACATTGGAATAAAATACATTAATTAGTTAGGGAATTTAAAAAAAACTTTTTTATCGTCTCAATACAAGACTGTATATTATATTTTTATTATTACTCCCAAACTTGCATGTTAATCTCAAGTTTAAAACTTAATATCTCTATTTAGAGTCGTAATAAAAAAGTAATTTGTCACACTTTATATTTTATCATTATTACTGCTTGATGCTTGTCGTTAGTCGATCACATTTATTTTTATTTATAAAAAGGAATGATATCATTTTATTATACCATTTATCACACATTATGTGTAGAATTATACCCCTTTTGATCTAGTTGACTTTTTGAGTTGGAGATTTTTACAAATTGAATGATGAATTAATCATAATGCATGTCTTGTGAAATTTGAGTGTTTTCATTTGTGAAGGTTTTATAATGGTTCATTTTTATCGTGAAAATTAAGGAATAATTAACCATATTTATTCCTTCTGGAAACGTTTTATTGATATTATTATGATTGAATGAAAAATTCATGTAATGGCACATTATTAAATTTATTAGACTCTTAATTGGTAATTATTTCTTCATGAGTAATATTGTAAACTTTTAAATTATTTTTGAGAAATTTTTGTATATTATAATATAATTGTTGTATATCCATTTTTTATTATGTGATTAACAATTATGGCCCATAATCTATCTTTTTCGGATTATATCGGCGTTTAAAAATTTTAAAAAATACTTTACCCAGTTTTAGATACATTTTAGTAATTTTTATGAAATTTAATCATTTAGAAAAATAATTTATTCAGTTTTTACATTAAAAATATTAAAATCAAAAATGAACATTTTATATTTTAATTAAATATTAATCATCAACATCAAATGGTCTAAAAATGCCCGTTTTAGTTCTATTTGCAATTTTATGTTTCATATCACCATCCCCATTCTTCAAAACGTTTCTAGGCCTCTTTAAACCTGGTATATCACCACCATTATCCACATCAATAGAATTAGATCCATCTGTTGATTTTTTGTCCCTACAATTTGATAGTAAACGGGTTGAAAACAATTTTGCATAATCTTCATATTTAACCCCTTCCACACCAACATTATCTTTTTTTGCATATTCCTTCAATGTATTGTAAAAAGATTCTAGGTATTTGTGATATGTTGAGTTTTGAATGTTGGTATCAACATTAAAATAGCTGTATTTATTATTATTGATATTGTCCTGTAAAATTGATGAGGGAACAGAAAAAGGTTTGGTGGGATTTGTAGAAAGTAATTTTTGTTTATAGATTGCATTCTGTATGTCGGTTGTATTTTTGAAAGGTTCTGTATAAATATTTTGTGGGTTGTAATTATTAGGAGGGTATTTGTAATTGGCGTAAGGTGGCATCAATTGCTGGTGATAGGTGGGAATTTGAGAGTTTATTGTGGGTATTAATTGGTTTAAAAAATAGGGTAAAATGTAGGGACATTTTTGGCGCTTATCCTTCATTCTTCTGTTTTGAAACCAAACCTAATTTTAATTTAATTTAAAAAATTAACTTTTTTAGTTTTTTAGTTTTTATATTTGTATATTTTTTTACTTTTATGGTCGATTCAGGCAGTGATAACGATGTGGCAATTTCGCATCTTCGAGGACGTGATACGTAGTTTTCGAGCAGGTATTCTTTTTCAAGAGTTACGAGTTGTTCTCTGCTGAAAGCAGTTCGATATCTTCGAGTATTGTCAGAAATTGCTGAAATTTTTGAAATTATTCAAAAATTCTGAATAATTTTTTGGATATTTCTTAAAAATATTTTAAAATTTTTGATTTTGAATATATAATGTAACAAATAATTTTTTAAATACTTTTTTCGAAATAAAATGGAACTTTTCTCTAAAATTTTTTCATTAGACAAATAAAAACGCCTAAAAATGACTTTTTATAAATTTTGTAACACAAGTTGTAATAATTTATACTAAAATAACGTGAAAAGGTCGTTTCAAATTGAAATTCAAATGATTTATTCATTATAAATTCTAACGCACTATTTTTCCTGCAATTTTAAGGTTTAAAAAAATAAAAATACACGCTCAATACCTATTTTTTTTGAAAAAAATGTCGATATTTTTTTAAATTTTCAAAATTTTTCTACATTTTGACCATTCCCCTTTATTTCAATAAAATAACTTACTCATATTTGCTTCTACCACATTCTTAAATGCTTCCTCCCCATCAATTTTGTTCCTTGTCTCACACTCATCCATGCCGTTAGACGAAAATTCTCTCAAACTCATTAAAACTCGTACTTGTAAGTGTATATTTCGAGAAATTAATTAATCGTAATTTGTCAAATTAACTTGTGTTGTTAAATCTTGTTGAAATATTTCCAAATGCTATCATTTTCAAACCACTCTATCCGAGTTTAATTGGTAAAGTCGTTAAAAGTTAATAAAATATAAGTACAACAATGCAACAATCACAATGAAGGCGTATTTATTGCAATTATGTAAAAATTATCCCAGTTTTAAAATTTAACAATAACAGTAAAAACATTACTAATTTTCCTAACGTTCTTTGAAAGAACTTTTCACTTTGAAAATCTCATTTATTGACTTAAGCTCTTTATAAATTACCCTGCAGTGTAGGCTTTCTTTACATTGTAGTGCACTTCTCAAATATTTAATTTACTACGCGTCTTGTGAACACTAGTTGTGAAGAAAATTTAATGTGTGGCTGTAATTTAATTATTAGCCCCTCGAGACTCTGGCTCAGGTCGTTTAAATTATGACAAGATTTCAATTTATTATAAATTTTATATTATAGCAATAATAAAAATTGTAATTAATTAATTATAGCATACATTACAATGTAAATTCCATATTATGCCAAGTTATATTACCAATGAACTGCGTCCAATTAAAATTCCTTTTAAAAATTTTATTATTTGAAATTTAAAATGTAATGGTTTCAAGTATTTTAATTTTCAAAATAAAAAAAAATTTGAAATTAATTTAAAATATATTACACTAGAATTTTATATATTATGTAACTCGCATGAATTTTTAGTTGTAAAATTTACATTTTGGCACGTACCTTGTTGGAATAAAGTGACACTTTTATTGTGAAACAGATTTCGTTGTTATTTAATTTACATTTTAAACAGTAATTTTAATCATGGCATTATTATTAAATTAGAGGTAGTTCATTTCAATTACGACATCAGGAATGTATTGATATTATTGCAAATGGCTTATTATGACGATGACGCTTTTAGAGTCTCTCTGCAGATAATTAGAAACAAATGTGATAATTTGTAAATTTTGTAATTTGCAAAGTGACACGTTTTTGGCGTGAAGAAATTTTATTTATTTATTTTTTGGAAAAAAATATTACTCCTCGCGTAATTAAAATTATCGTAAATTTTACATCAAAAGATGATTAGATTTGATTAATATTCCAATTAAAAAATCTCAAAGTATTATAAATTTGGTAAAAAGGAAATAAAAATGAATCACCTAAAAATATAGAATCTGATAACAAATTTCAATCAATCAATTGACAAAAAAGTAAAAATTTTGAAAATATGAAAAATGCAGAAAACGAAATTTTGGAAAAATTATGTTTTATATATTACGACTCGTAATTTACGAGTATACGCATATGTATAAATACACATACCCAAAAAAATTAGTAGTCAACCTTATTTAAGACATTTTAAACTAACCATAAGAATACTGATCTTAATATTTTTTTAACGGTGACCGCTAGTGTCTCAAACTCAATGGCATTATATTCTCTTGGGCTAGTTAGTATACATCTACAATATATTAAGTTTAAAGCTCATTTAAATATGCCGTTTTTGTGACCTATTTTTAGTACATTTTTTAATTAATTAAAATTATTTATATATATAAAATAATGGTGGAACATAATATCTTTAAAATTATTTGAAATATTATTTTTACCTAGAGTGAATGCAAATTGATGTTTTGCTAACTTTATTTACTTTGAAAAAAAATTTAATTAGATTTTAACAGATTCAAAGATGATACTATTTTTTTAGTAAATAATGAATCACAGCATGTTGTAAAAACTGTATACATCTCTACACCCTATTGCACACGCTTCCTCGTGATTTAAACTGAAAATATGCTCGAATTTTAAAATATATAAAACTAAAAATTAATTAATAATTAATTGGCCAAAAACCCATAACTTTTAATTTTTATGATAAAATTGGCTGCAATTTTAAAAATAGATTGTATTTTTTATTTTTGAATAAATGAGAAAAAATTCAAAAAGAATATTTGCAAGTGCATTTTGTTGTGCTGAATTTGAAATAAAATTTATTTTTTAATATCGTTGTCACAGAAATGTGTTAAATTATTTTGTATTAATTTATCAATATATTGGATGAAAGTAGCTAAACAAAAGTCTTCCCAATATAAATCAAGAATATTGGGATAGCTCATGTAATAATGGGATAGCATGTGTAATAACGGTATTGCTTA
>JAUZND010025861.1:0-24133 GCA_034780555.1 Coelogynopora nodosa
CTGCTGCACACATGTCTGTATATAACCCAAACGCATTCCTTTATGTAACATTTTTTCTGTCACTTGACAAGGGACTTTATACAGTCCGAAAATTCGTGAATAAAATCATTTTATGCAGCTTGTGCTTTTTTCCTTTATTATGAAAATAGATTGTTTGTATATTCAATGAATAGTAATTACGATTATTGTCTAGAACTGTTTAAATATTTATAACAAATAGAAAATAGCTGCATAAGAAAAATTATAATACAATAATGTTTATTTATTTTCATTCTCATGTTTAGAAAAAGTTATCAATTAATTATGTGAAGAAATTATAATAAATAATCATGTTTTTTTTGTACATAATTTAACAATAACAGGTAAAAAAGAAGTAATTAATGCTGCATTAGATAATATTTATGGTGTGTAAAGTTTAGTTTGACCGTTGAGATATATTTATACATTGTTATTATAAATATTACATACAATACATCATACAGCAATCATAGTTTAAAATCATACAAGTGGTAAATATTCGTAGTATGTATCTTGTTACAGGAGTTAAAATTATTACTATCATAAACTTATTTTGAATTGGTAATACTAATGTAAGATAATTAGATATTATATATTTATAAATGCAATACAATGGCAGTAAATATGTCGATTATTTGATTTTCGAATGTACTGTCGCCTCGTAGCCACCAGCCAAAGACTCTCATCTGAAGGTTTGAAAGATCTGGATGGCATTAAGCCCTGCTTCCAAAAGGTTTTTAAAATGTTCAGGAGCAATACATTAGTTGGAAAATTGATTTTAGATGTTCAACTGAAAACCATCTTCTGAATGTCTGGAGATTTTGGTTACAAATGTTTGTAAATTATATTGGTTGTCCGCAATGGCTCTAGATGCCGCAGAAGTTCATTTGGAGTTTATAAGTATTATTGCCTTGAATGTAGTCGCTGGATGCTTATCTCTTGAAGGCGTGGAAGCTCTGACCGTTGGGCACAAATTGCATAAAGTTCAAAATAGCAAAGTAGATTTCGAAGTAGTCTCATTTTATACATTTAGCTACATTTATGTTTAAATTGTCAATAAAAATAAATCTCCCGAAGGTCTGGTAGGTATGATCAATCCTGATTTGACAGAAAGCTTTATGATTTAATCGATTTTATAGTTGAATGAAAACTATCTATATTACGATGTAGACTTGCGATTTAATATTACAGAAGTCGAAAATAGCTGTTAACGAGCAGATTTTTGCAACTTTTTTTGAAATCATGGCTTCCAGGAGTTTTTCCTAACTCCCAGATGATCCCCAGATGACGTTCAGATGATATATTACTTAGTCGATGCCTGAAATCATCCTGCAATGTACTCACCAAACAATCTTTGAGAGAACGTTTCGATTACAAACTGTAGTAATCATTCACAGTCACAGCTTTGGAAATAATAATCGTTGGATGTGATTTCTAGTGCATGAAATTAAAATGCTTTAACAGTTATATTTATTTAAAATACACTGAGGTCTTTATTTTCAACAACATACAACTTATATTAACACTTACCACCAAGAGGGAGACCGCTCCAGCGATTGTTGTGGACCAGGCGAAGCCGACACTTTCGTTGATGGCGCCCCCTGCGACAGGACCCAACAGAAATCTGGATCAAGAAAATACAAGAAAACCAGGAGACTATACTACTGGATTGGTGACGAAGCAGTCCAATGAAAAACGACAAATACTTATTATATTAAAACGCCGTGGAAAATAAATTCAAAAATTCAAATATATCAATGATGAATATATTTCATTTTTTCGTACTTACTGAATTATACAAAAATTATTTAGAACAATAGAATTAAAATGAAAAAAATATATTATAGCCTATGTTATTAAGTTTGTTAGTGGATTTATTTTGATAATTGTCATAATTATCTGTAGATCTCAGTAAAGTATAATTGCCATACATTTTCAATCATGTTGCAGTATTAATGTAACTAGTGCAGTAACAAGTAATGCTGTATTGTACTGTTTATCTTATAAATTGTAATACAAAATTATTAAAACATACTATTGATTATAACATTTACAACTAAAATAAACCATTATTATTGTAAAATTAACACAGGAGAGATGTTTTCATTCAGACTAAAATTTTGATAATTTTGATTGAATAATTGAAATATTGATTATTGAAGCACAAATAGTACTTATAACAAATTAAGTAGTATACCACAAAATATATAATTCAACAATAAATGAAATTTATAATAATTAAAATAATTATCTAGTCAGTAAGGTAAGACTTTAAATAAATCGAAATACATTTTGAAAACATATTCCCATAATTCACGCATGTCTAAAGTTATCAATTAAAAAACAAAAATTACAAAAGTTGTTAATTTCTCCGACTAAAACTTACCCTAGCGCTATAATTGAATTGGTCAAACCAGCAACAACACTGTATGTTTCAAAGCTATCCGGCATATTGATGCTTCTGTAAATAAAATGAACAATAATTATTAGACGACATGCAGGAGCAGGCATAAACCTGAACTTACCGATTAAAGGCAACAGGTGAGGTCTAACACTTAATTAATAAATTATGAAAAATAGGTTAAATTAATATCAATGTTTGCATTAAATTATTTATGTATATAACACGGTCAGTCTTCAGAAGTAAAAGTTAAGTTCATAATAAAAGAAGAGGAAATATAGGCAAAAGGTTACATTTAAATTATTTCAATCAAAAAACTTTTCACAGAAAGATATAATAAGTATCACTATGTAATAAATATTGTAATACATATTCTAATGCAATGACTCATGATCGTGTGGTTGTTCTGCAGAGCAACTTTTGTCAAATAAATCTATCTCGCTAATATTAGTTTGAGTTCGGTAACAAATGCTACCTGAATAAAGTAATTGATTTAAGAAGACATCCATAAAAATTGACTATTATTATTTCATTACTATTAGTGGAACCGAAACGCCACACAAATATTTACCCAGAAAACAGTATGCGAATGCAAAATTGAGAAGTGCAATAAAAAAGAATTATCATAAAAGGATTATGCTACAACAAAATAAGATCAGATGATCCTACAGATTATACAAAAAATGTAAATAATAACAGTGTAATCTCATACAAGTAACTGTACAACTTATGACAGCTTAAACTTATTCGATGCGTTTAAACATTTTGTTGTAACGGGTGCCGGGTGCAGTGAAAGGTGTCCTCTAATCATTTGAAAACTGAAAACATTGCATATTAACTCGAATACAAATAGTGGTGTGACACCAAAGCAAGACAACATATATACATACTTTGAACTTTAAAATACAGTCAATTGTTAAATGTATTTTCAGAGGAATGAACGAGCGAACTTTGTAATGAGAATATTATGGTTAACCTATATATATATATATATCATGGAAGAAACCACGCAAACACGTGTTTATGTTTAGTTACTGTTGAGCCGAAAGTGAATACTATACGACAGATATTTTTTAAAGATGACAAATGGAAGAGAATCAATGAGAAAAACGCAACCCACATTGTAACTAAAAAAGTCAATAAAAGATTGTATATATAGTGAGGTGGCTTAGTAAAGTGATCGTGACACGCGGACAAATATAGCACCACATTTCTTTAGAAGCCATGTATATTGGCATTGCAATAAAATGAATATATTACTTAAAAAATTATGTTAAATTCACAAAATTCTATTAAACTTTGAAACAGTTATCATATTTTATTGTAGAATGAATTGTTCATGAATCAACAGAGCTTAACCATGGATAATTTATGGGCCGTAATGTAAATTATAACATCACACGGACCGCAATACAATCGGTTACATAAGTATTAAAGATATGATAATGAAACAGAAAGATAGTATAAAATCAAAGCTAAATCAACCAATGTTGAACGAAATCGACTGTTTTTAAATTATCGCAATCGTTGACACTCGTATTGATAATTTAAAACTTAAACTTTTAGGGCAATAACTATTTATTGTTATTTATAAATTGAATAAATTAAGTTCTATGAGAAAGGTTTTTATAGAATAATTATACAAAAATCGGTAAAAAAATAAAACAAAGCAAATTTCGGATCCTTTTAAAAGGTATTACTTTAGTCATTAAATGTAATTAATTATTTATTTAGTTATGGTTGACACACTTTTTAGAATTGGCAATCATTCGGCACAATAATGTAACAATTAGTCAACTAACTTTGTCAAAAAATAAAATTGAATCTTGTTTCCGGCTTCCTTATGACACCTTTACCTTCATTAACCATTCCGAAAATAAGTGTGAAGAAATTGATTTATGCTTTAAATTTTCATTCTCAATATCAGTAAAAGTGATTCAAATATGATTTATATCAGTAAATCTAAAATTTTACAGTTTTCATGATAACAATGTTGCCGTTATCGTCGATAAGAATACTTATGTAGCATAGCTATATATATCTATACATCCATTAGTTGAAACATGATGCAAGACTTACTCGGATTGATCAAGTATGTATTTGATGACGGGTACAAGCGCCATCCCCGAACCGATACCGAAAGCGAATCCACCAACTATCGTTAGAGGCAAATAGTTTCTACAGTGTACAGATAGGAGAACAAAGGCAGTAATAAGAAGTCTTAAATCAGAAATGGAGTCGCTAAATGTTCAGCCATCGATGAGAAAAATAATATAACATTTGTATCAAATTTAAATAAGTACTTTGAAAGTTATGTAGAAATTATTCGACTGAAATGACCTGCTTTCTACTAAAATTACTACTATAACCATGTACAACATATGCTTATTTAACCCTCAACATACCAAGAAAAAAAACTTACGTTGTTTACCAGTGGGGATATAACACCCCACATATATTTTCTTTTTCTAAACTCAGAATTAAAGTTTCAATATACCAGGCATAAACAACCGACAGATAGGAAGACTAATTTATTGATTCTACCTTGACATGCGCATTACAGTTAATCAATGTCTCTTTTTCTTAGTTCATTTATATTGATGAACAGTTAGTGACCTTTCGTGGACGGTGCTCATTTAAAATCTACATACCATGCATCGAAGCCAGGCAAATATGACATAAAACTGTGGGCACTTTGCGAAGCAACTTTGTACTATTATTTGAATATATATAGAACCTTACATTGGTCGTGTTGGCAATG
This sequence comes from Coelogynopora nodosa, assembly GCA_034780555.1. Classification (NCBI taxonomy): domain Eukaryota; kingdom Metazoa; phylum Platyhelminthes; order Proseriata; family Coelogynoporidae; genus Coelogynopora; species Coelogynopora nodosa. The sequence goes on from JAUZND010025861.1 coordinate 5,181, forward strand.
TTCCCGAAAGGAGTCAAGGTCAAGCGTAGTATTACAGTTGACTGATATGCTAACAGGATCTGGTCAACACATATATATGGACAACTTCTTCACAAGTCTACAGCTAGCAAGAACTCTGCTTGGGCGTAGAATCACAATGACTGGCACTATTCGCAAAAATAAAGCAGAACTGCCCAACCAAATGATGGCCGACCGTTCACGTCCAGAATTATCAAGCATTTTTGACTTCCAGAACAATGCCACACTTGTATCATATGTCCAAAAAAAGAACAAAGCGGTAATTGTTTTATCTACCAATCACCCATATGCCACAGTTTATGACGGTCCAAAAAAGAAACCTCAAATTATTTTTGACTACAACAAGAGAAAGTGTGGCGTTGATACTTTAGACCAGCTAGTACAGACATACAATTGTATTCGAAAGAATAACAGGTGGCCCGTTGTTCTATTCATGAACTTGCTGAATATCTCCGCTTACAATGCCCTTGTATTGTACCTTCACATACATCGGGAATATGAACGTCAAAATGAAAAAATACGTAAGCGCTTTCTCTTTGAGTTGGCAAGGTGATTGATTGGGATTGAGCCACCACAGCAAGTAAACCGTCCAAGGAACCCGCAACCACCACAGAAAGCTGTAAATAGATAATGGCGGTGTTTTATTTGTCCATGTGGTTTGGATCGCAAGATATCAATGAGTTATCAAGGCTGCAATCGACCGATATGAACAGCACATGTTGTATACAAGTGTCCTGACTGCTAAATGTTTTACTTGTGTAACTTGACTTATAACTATAATTACTTAGATTTTTTTATGACTATTATTTAGTAGTACTAGATACTAATTATTACTATTATTTAGTATTATTACTTATTATAATTGAAGTAAATATGTAAATATACTTTTTTGTGGATTAAAAAGTCAGTTAAACATAAAAATAAACAATCTGAATGTAAAAAATAATATTGGGGGGTTATAGCACCCCTCTGGTAAACAGCGTCGGATATTTTTAAACTTATTATAGCGGCTGAGGTATTATATTTTTGTTATTCAAACGATTATAAAATAATGTAAAACACATATTTGGGAAAAGTCCTGATACATGAACACCAAATTCGAAAGTAAAAAATAATTACTGCGTTTTTAAATTGATCTGGGGTGCTATAACACCCATGGTAAGTTGAGGGTTAATGCAACTATTAAACAAAAATAGTAATGATCAAAATACTAAATGACTGAAACATTTACTTATAAAACGACCTAATAGGTAATAAGTATAAATATTGTCAGTAATCATTTATTGTTTTTTTTTTAATTATGAAAAATGTGAAAATGTAAACTGACAAAATAGAAGATCAAGAGGCACAGTGTCATTAATTTCTATTTTGTGAATATGTTATAAACAAAATATTAACACAAATAAACTTTAAAAAGTTAGGATACACATTACGTTGGGAGACATTTGACTTTATAATGATATTAGATAACTTTGGAATTAACATCTAATTAGATTAATAGATCTAATTATTAATAATTTTATGATGTTTAATTGTCTTAACTACATAAATTTGTGGGTAAATCTATTTTATAATAATAAGCATGTTGACGTTTATTTACAGTGTGTACAAAATGTACAGTAAGCGAGTAATAACAAAAAAACCTATAGCAATATAATTATACATCACACTTCTTATAAATATTATCAATAAATATGATTTTGAATTAATATAAAAAAATTAAAACTGAGAATTTAAAATGTTTAAACAGAGAAATTTAAGGGAAAACATTATTGTAACCGAAAACTTTCCCAATAATTTTTTTTAAACACTGACACGACCAAATTAATAAAAAGTCAAATGGGCTTTAAAATGTGAAAATAATGTTTTACGTCCGACAATAATGTCCTGAAATTCGTCCTGCTTATTAAACGATCAACATAAACAGCTTTGGTTTACAGTTATCGAGGTTGAATCAATATATATATATATATAACTGAGATCAAGGCGGAGGTTATCGACTGAAGTACATCAACACATAAATTTAGACGCATAGTGTCAGAGTATCAAAACTACGAAAAACCAGTTGAAAGTGTAAGTTAGTAGTAGATAAAGATGATACGTTTAAATGCTCAAATCATCTGTAAATAAACTGAATAGGCCGACGACTATCAGATTACAGAACGAAAGCTCATCCACTTTGTACAGCTCACGATTGAATATTTATATGTATTAATAGGTCAATTATTAGATAAGTGTTGAGAAAAATTTTTTATGTGAAGGCTAATAGTATAAAAAAAATGTGAATACTTGAAACTAACATCAACTAAAAGCAAAAACTTTAGCAACATTAAACAGATTCTACTTCATACTAATTTTTTAATATTTTGCAAATAAAGTTTTTTTTTGATAATATCAACTTCACATAATTAACAAATAAATAATCTTGTAGGATGCAGCAAATAAACCATAAGAAATCTATAATACAAATGACCAAACACAATTGAAATATATATATAATATTGTGCTCTCCATTGACAGCTATAAATCAAATTATAGTGTGCTTTAACAACACCATTTCCTTATCATTTAAGATAATAATAAGTGAACACAGATAATTAATTCAGCATAATTTTCACTAACGTATACTCACTTTTCAATTTGGAAAATGGGGGAAGGATTAAGAAGCCAGAAGGACAATCCACAGATGACCATACCAATGCACATCAGTTCCAAAGACATTCTCTGAAACAAATTAGCAAATGAAAGCAGGCTGTTCACGACGAATTGGCGACCATTACAAATCTAAACATTACGTGTCCGGTGTGTTTGGATGCAATTGAATGTGAAATACAAAATGGACGGGAAATTAATAACACAAAGCATGTGCTTAATCATAACGACTACATTCGAAACAATTTCACGGTAACAGAAATTACATCGACCTTTCACACGTTATGAAGTAGAAGATATTTGTGAGATAATGTCTACACAAGTAAGAGAAGTCTACTGCGGTAAATGTCTTCTTTGACATCGTCTAGAATATTTGAAAACCCCTTCTTTTATATCAGGTAACAATCACTTCTATGGAAAAGATGTAATCGCAGAAAGAAAACAAAATATATTTTTTAGAAATACCAAAGTAACATCAAATTTATGATTTTAGATTAATATTACTAAAATACTATATTATTATTATTTAATAGAAGGTGGTTTAATATTATTATAACTGTTGTTCTAACCCAATATGTTCTTGATAGTTTAAGTAGTTATTCATTTTATTTAGTAATTATTTTAAATACTAACCGAATTTGACAACATCAAACTTTAAATATCACATATCAATGTAGTTTATGATAAAGCGCCTCAGACAATAACTATAGGCAGCTATGAAAAGCACAGATTTTGAGGTTTCCTACTAAAATGAACATTTTCTAGTGATAGTAAATGACAACATTTCACTCCATTCCGCAACACCACTACAGAGCAATTAAAAAATTAAAAGTTATCAGAAATGTAAAATATCCACTTTATCTCATTAATGAATTATATCACTAAACGTAACTCCGCCTTACATATTTATCAGACAGATATCCCCACAGAGGCGACAGGAGAGCGTAGGGAACGGGTATCACAAGGAACACAAAGCCAACTACCGTTGGCGACAAGTTGAACTGAAGGGGAATATAATAGAAGACAGGGCATGAAGTGGGGTCGGTCAATGGGTCGCTGTTAATGGTGCAACTGACTGAATAAATAAATTGTAGTGAGTAAATAAAGAGAATATGCTTGAATTTTAATTTTATTTTATAAATGTTTAATTTGTTTCAACACGTAACTTTCGTTGTCTATTTTACATTTTTCAATAAAAAATATCAATTTTAATAAAAATTACATGATGAACTAAAGTGTTAAATTTGAATATAAACTCTGATGGCAAAATCTAAACATTTGTCATGTGTATATATATGATTATACCTTATACCTTATACATTTAATGTATATCTCAGGTACAAAACAAAAGGAATTCCACAATATTACATTTGTAAATTTTTTGCCAAACAAACATTCAATTGAAACTTCCTCCCGAATAATGATTATTGAAACATTAAATGGAATAAAATATTAGACATTAATATAACAAAAATTCTCATTAAAAAATGATAGCATAAACAATCAACAAAAAGGCAGATGCCTAATAGATTGATGTTTCAAAAATCTATGAAAGTCCGTGGTTTATTTCCTATCGCCGAATTATACTCGAAATATAAACTAACAGTTAAAAGTAGCGAGGTTTTGCAATTCTTACCTTTTCAAACAGAAACGGCTCAAAAACAGGGTTAAGAAAACCAAAAGAAAAACAGGAACCCAAAATAACAATGATTGCCAACCAGACTCGTGGTAATCGAAGCAGTTTCAGAATTTGAAATCGGGTAGACTTATGATCTTTTATAAAATCTAAAAGAGAGATAATAAAACCTGATTTTGCAGAGTCGTATATTATTGATTAAATTTCAATCACTTAAGTAATTCTCATAGTATCAGCGAATTACAGAAGAACAAAGTCACCGGCGACATACCGGCTTTATAGGGAAAAACCTTGAAGGTCAGCATAGCAATGAGGATTAGCAGACCACCAGTTACAAAAAACGGCACCGAAAAACCCCCGAGCTGAAATACAAAATAACATCAGTACAATAAACTGAAATACTCTATAGAATGAAAAAAAGCGTCCCTTAGTTTGAATATAAACCTACTTTATAAAATATGATAAATTATAACAAAGTATAGTAAACAAATTTACTAATACAAAAGTTGTACAAAATCACAACTATCACAACACAGCTATCACAACATTATAGTTAGATAAGAAAAAAAGTAACAATAAACAAAAGTGTTCGAATATACTCCTGAAGGATTTTCGCCAGGCTGGAACATCTGACCGGTGCTGTTACTTTATACAAATCGCCTCGTTTTTCTTTTATGTTGGGTGTTGTCTGCTCATGCGTGCTAACAAAAACGAAACAGCGCTGTATAGATTTCCCCGTCGAGGAATATGCTTCAGAAGTATATTTGGTAGGTTGCATTTATTGTGATTTGTTTATTCTATTATAATTAGATATGAAACATCATGTTTTAAATGCAACTTGATAATGGAAATTGATTTAAAAAAATGGACTTTTTAAAATTAGACTTTTTAAAATTAGAATTTAAGCCAGATTTGGAATCAGTATATTTATATCCATTTTCATGTGTGGTTCCTTGGATAAATTCTCTGATAATAGAGTTTTTATATATCAAAAATTGTTTTATTGATATCAAATGTTTCTCGATAACATATGAAGGACTGCTCTATAGTATTTGATCAAACAGATTCACTGTTAAATTGTATTCTAAATTAATTACAATGTTAACATCGACTCAGTAATCAATTTGAACAATACTTACGTCATAAATAATTCCCCCAACTACCGGGCCGATCATAAGTCCAACTCCGGTAAATAACTCCAATATTCCCTGGAACCAAATAAAACTTTAATTAACCATTTTATTATTTTACGATCACAGCAAAAGCATTATTTAACTAAATGCGTATGTTCCTGGTTGTTGAAACGGTAGATAAATAAATATTTTATCATAATGTGTGTTATATTTTCTTGCATCAAACTGATTAGAAATTCCATGTACGGTTTAAAAGGATAATGATGCTGTCAAGCCTTTCCATAATTCTTAAATATTTCTTTAATTCAATATCAAATTAAATATGTTTCAATCAATACGAGCAGCATTTTATCAGTTAAATCATCTAAATTAAAGGAATTGTACGTATATAGTAAATAAGGCAAAATCAAACTAATCAGTAAATACAAAAACTAGCCACATGTTTTTGTAGTCAACTAGTACACTACCAATCCCTTGCAAAACAAAGGAGCAATAGGATCAAAAATTGCATTTCACTTTCAATATTACAAACGCATTAAATAAAGGTTAAGTATTAAGGTGAAATAAGTTGTTTATAAGTAAAAAGGGAGGGAGGGAGAGGCTAGAAGTGTGACAACTGCTCCATAATCGACATAACCTCTACTACTTATACTACTATCTCACAGACTCACAAACATGGTAGTGACACGGTCGGGGAAGGTGTCTGCGATAACAGTGAAGCTTGCGGTGATCGTCATCGCCGGGCCAACCGACTGAACGCCTCGAACGAGCAAGCACATGATTATGAAGATGTTCCCGGGTGGACAATGATCCAGACATCTACGAGAAGAGCGGGGTGTTATAGAAAATGTGTATATTTACACAGAAAAATGTTGGAGAATGAAGGTCTATTTATAGCGGTGGAAATAACGTGATGAGGAAAAAGTAGTTTTAACTATCATAATGAAACTGTATTGGAGCTGTGATTTTCGAACATCAGTTCCAGAAATAAATATGAACATAAAAAAGGTACTAGGTATGTACAATAATTCAGTAAAACAATATTTGTAATCTGACATTTTGGAAGAAATAATACTTATTACTCACAACGAAAACAAAAAATAGATATGTCTAAAAAGGATGCCTGAATAAATAAGGTTACATAGAAGTGAACACCCCAAACATAATGAAATATAATTGCGAGTACACAACACATACATATCTTCAGCCAACCAATCACAAAAGGCTATGATATAGATTGCAAGGATGGCGTCACTGAGTCTGTTAAGGCAATGCAGTGAGTGTAAAGATATGAATAATATGAAGTATGAATATGAAGTAATATAATGTATATATTTCAAAGACTCGTCTGACTTTTATACGACAAAGAAGCATCGAAAAAGTTAATGTAATAAATTATATTTTCAAATCAAACTTTTTGAACGGTTAATACTATTTGCAAAAAAAATCTAACAGACTCACCCCATCAAAACTGCACCAACTCCTTCAATGAAAATTCCTCCAATGTACAAAAATCGACATCCTATCACAGATAACTAAAAAGAATAAAAAATTGGAAATGAAACCACAATAATTTGGGTGAAGGCGATTTCTACGAAATAGTCATTAAATAAATTTTCATTGGTTTACACGATACTCTTATTCTATGGCATATTATGCCAAAACTTTAAAAATGCCCCTACTGAGGAGTTAGTGAACTTATTTTGAAATTTATATGATCTTGCAAAAAAATTGATATATATATATACATAATATATTCCTCTTGCTGGGAAATATTCATTTTACGAATACTAAACTTATTAAAGTTTTATCCTACGTTAATTAGTTGGAAGTTTTAAAATAATTACAATTGTATATTAAAGACTTTTAATTTAATATCATAGCATAGCGTAGGAAACTGTCTCAACTTCAAAGATTTTGGTACAACATTTGATAAAAAATATCAAAGTGTGCTGACACTATAGTTATATAATTTAATGCTCAAGGTTAATTAAGAGTTTTTATTTTTTACAATAATTAACATTAGAGAGTATTATAAACACGGACTGATGTATTATAGAATAGAATTATTTATCAAAAATGTTATCTGATACTCACATAAGATCCAAAAATAGGAGTCGTTATCAAAACAATGAATTCATATTCACCAAAAATAAAACCGGTCATAAGTGGAGATACCCCACGCATCGCTGCCTATAAACAAATTTGAAATAAAAATATTATTCATACCATATTATCAGTTTAAAGATAAATACATGACGTATTATGATCATATCAATCATATAAACACGCTTAATAATTTTAAAAAACATACTGCAAAATTTTATGTGGTTGTATTTCTTTCTAAAAATAAGTATTATTATTATATTGTATATAAGATAGTATAATTTGCTGCTATCCACATAGAATAAATACTTCGCCCTGATAAAAAATGAATGTAATGTTTCGATATCATATTAGGCCTATATCAAACGTAAACATGATATGATATAATTACTTTACGTGGGGAGTGGCAATTTAAGAGTTTTGCCTTCTTCCTAGATTAACATTCAAAATTTCATAATTTTTCTACAGTTTTGAACAGCATTTTATATCTTACATGTCTGACTATACACAAGGTTTTTAAACAATAGTTTAAGAAATTGAAACCAAATAAAAAACAAATATACAACTTTTATAAATAATTAAATTTAATCTTTTTTATTTGAAAGTATTACATTCTACAAAGAAGACGAACAACTACATAAAACGAAACCCTAACATTGTTTTTGTGAATTTATTTAATATAAGTTAAGTTATGCATAACATGCTATATGTGGTCATAGTATGTAATTTTACCAATATGAACATTATCCGCTATTGACAGCGTATATTAATTAGCGTTATTCACAACTCATTCATGTTTATAATATATTGTGTCACTCGGTTTGTTGTTAATTTCTTTCAGAATTTTTATTATTTGTCTTTGATAAGTTGGTAATACCACGAAATATAAGGTAACACATTTGTTCTTTTCTTTTCATTTATATTGCATAGCTACACCGGCTTAATTTAATGCTACGAGAGAACTATATATTTATTACTCCAATGTTGTTTAGCCTATATAATGTTACCAATAAATTAATTTTTAAAAGCAAATTAATTAGAACAGTTAAAAATATATAGTATATCATTTTTTGTGTGGATCATGTATCCTTTATATTTATTAACGAAACTATATAAGGCAAAATAAATTGGTTATCAGTAAGTATTGGTACTGTAATAGTATTTTTGTAAACTTAGGAGAATGGTCATTTATCAGTGATTTTGTGATGTTAAATCATATTAATAAAGGTCAATTAATAAAAAATGGTGTATTCAGTAAATAACACAAAATTAGTTTTATATATTTAAGTATTGTCCCGATCTTATATATATAAAGGTAGACTTTATTGGGATTTTAGCGTGTCTTACAACCTGCTACCGGAAGCATATATCAGCCAATATCATTAACTCAATACGACAGCGCTAACTGTTTACTACAACCAAGAGTACGTAGCGAGGCTCGAACCTCCGACTTACTGGTTTGCATGCCGGCGCGCTAACCACTACACCACGCTCTCATAGACATATATTAAACAGTATTAAAAATTGAATAAACAAATCATTGTAACAAACCTCTCTTGGGAAAAAAGGTGCAATTAAGGAATAGGAAAATGTGGCAAAGAAATTGACAACTGCCAAATTTAAAACTAAGAGCTTTGTTTGGAAACTGGTCAGTGAAGAGTCCATTTCAGACATCTGAAATGAAATTTAAAATATAAATAATTTGGTAAAATAATTAACGGATGATAAAAATTGTTTAAAAACGTTATACTACTTTACATTTATAAATAATTAGAAGTGTTCAGTGTACGAACTGCACACTTATAACAATAATTGCTTTTTTTAAAGTTTAGCTAATTACTTATTCTTACTTTTATCATTAGTTTATGCCAAATGAATAGAGTAATTAAAATTAAATCACTATTTAAGTATAGGTTTTGCTTTAAATCAGTCTTGCATAATAAAACATTAACAACTATTATTGAAATTAACTGTTTTTTTGTAGATGTCTAGAGGAATCAGTTGGTACCAACCTGGTAATGACAACAAGTTTTGGGGTTACCTTTTAATTATATACACATCTATATTGGTCCATTACAATATATCTATTTTGTAACCATGACAAATTATATAATAACTTAAGTAACATGTCATGGCCTTTGTATTGCATTGTTGTATATTTTTTAATGTGAAAATATATATTATAGTCTTGTACATTATAGAACTAGTTATATAAGAATGCATAAAAACATAATTTAAATATGTGTATTATAAAATTTATTGACATACAATATATTGAAGCTTCATGGTCCCTAAAATCGGAATGCCGTCGATCCAATTTACAATCTGAAATTAGGTTCTCTCAATTTTCTCAATTGGCCAGATCGTGTTTCCAGTATTCTCACCTTATACCTTCACCAATTGTATAATTATATGTTGTGGTAGACACTTTTGATGGTAGACTGGATGTCCATTCCGCCAACTAATATTTGCTAGTTTCCCTCGAAGTTCTTCACGAGTTACCGCCAGTGGCTTCAATTTAAAAACCAGGTAGATTATTCAGTAGTTTCCACTCCTTTGTGCTAGCATGTCCACCCAGGCCAGGCCGGTATTTTTCCACACACTTATTTTTGTCAGTTTCTATCAATTTACGGATTTCTCGTTTCAGTTGAGATATTACTTTTCTAGTGTCAAGATTAACATAATTATTGCGCCTTGTTTGAGCTAGTTTTTCTGGGTTCAAATATTCTTTCCATATTCTTAGCTTTTCCTGGAGGCTTGCATTATCTCAAGCTGCAAGTTCATTGGCATACAGAGTGGTTTCAATCAATATTGGATTTGTCATATTGCACTATCTTCTCGACATTTGGGGGATTTTTTCAGACTGTCTTGATTGTATTAGAGAGATATACAGTATATGTCATAGTATAGGATTATGATATATTATGGTATATTTAAAAATATATAAAATAGTCTATAAAATAATTAAATTTATAAAGTATATTAGGTATAGATTAAAGAGAGTGAACTGTACAACAATGAATTAATAATTCAAATTTAAACAAATTACAAAATTGTAAAGATTAAATTAAGATAACTCAAACATATACATAAATAAATATCCAGAAGAAAAGTTTAATAAAATTAATTTTATATAATTTATATCAACACAACACTTATTTTTAAAATACTTTTCATAAGATAGAAAATAATTTAAATATTATATTATGTTATGTATTTGAAAATTTTATGTATAATGTTGTATATAACATAGAAAATATTACAATAGTAAATATCAATAGTAACTAATAACTTAATGTATGGCAAATATTATTAATACTTAAATATGATATATAAACATACTTCAATAATTTTAAAATATATAGTTAACAGAATATTATTCCATTAGACCAATACAAATTATATATATATATATATATATATATGCAGACATAGTTACTTACTATAGCATTTATAGTTACTATAATAAGTCTCAGATATAAGTTTTGGCACCTAAAAGTGTGCTTAATAGTTAATTCTATAATAATTTTAATGTTTAAAAGAACTATATGGATTATTATAAAAAAAGCAAACAAAATTAAATTACAAACTTATTTTTATGAAACTATAGTTAAACTAACATAAAAATTACTTTCTAATATAAAATAATAATTAGAATAAAAATTGTATGTATAAAGTATTATATATACATAAATACTTTATGGTATGTATACGGTTTATAAATAATAAATTTAAGTAATTAATATATTAGATCTATATACTTATGCATATTATAAATATTTAGTAATTAATAATAAATTTCTATTATATGAGAATTAAATAAAAATTATAATATTTATGAGACAACATAATTATGTAGAGTATAGCATTTAAATGGTACTCTAACATAATAAGTAAAGGACAAATCAAAAGAAACAGGTAACAAAAAATCAAAAGAAACAGGTAACAAAAAATCAAAAGAAAAATTAAATGAAAAACAGCTGAAAAGAAGTGGCCAAAAGTTCTAACTGCACAATCCAACAAAAAACAGACATTATAGAAGTATTTTAAGCTGCAGAAATGGGAAAAGAAAGCAGGGTAATGTCATTTCCTATTTAAAAAACAAAAAAATAATATATTTCTTGAAAATATTTAATATTGTTTGTTATATTTTAAAGATAATTTCTTAATTTTAATAATTGATAATAATAAATAATAATTGATAATTTAATAATTTCTTCTTCTAACCTGGAATAACGGTTTATTTTATATTTTTCAAAAATGTTTTTCAGATTTTTACATCAGAAATAAAATATGTATTTTATTCATTTTTATACTACAGTCATTCACCATTCTTCAATATATTATATGTCCAATAATAATTATTTCACATTGGAAATGTCTGGTAATAGTTTTTTCTTTATTGTTCTTTCAGAATTTTCAAGTTTTAATTTTTGTTTCTGTAATAATATAAGCAATCTTTAGTTTCTATTTAATTATTCCAATGTTCCTTTTCATAGATATTAATTATTATATTATATATTTAAAGTTGTCTATATACAAGGTGAGAGGGCAAATATAGTCTTTACATATATATATTTATAATAATTATTGCATTATGAAGTGATAATATTGTTCAGTGTATGTGTTTTTTAAAATATGAATTTCATATCAATTGAAATATAAAATATCAATTTCATTTTCATGTATCTGTAAAAATTATTAATAATTCCTATTCCAGTTTGAATATAACTAAAAGGTATATTAAGGAGAGGTTAAAAAATTCTTTCTAATTGTAGTTATCAGAATACTTTATATTTTAATATTATAAGTGATTCTTAATGTATATGTATAAATATGTGTACTAATGTCAATAGCTTGTATTCTTCATATTATTAATGGAAAAATCCTTTTCTATAAGATTTTTTCTATATAGTAATTTTATAAAGATGTCCTCTTAATATAAAGTTTATTAATAGTTTGTATATTATAGTTTTATGTTTTAACTTCAGATAATTTATGTTATTCACAACTTTGATACCTCATTTTTTATCCTATTCTTATTGTCCTTAAGTATAATAACTTCACAATTTTTGAATACCTAGTTTCTTACATTATTTAGAATAAATTATTCTTAAGTTCCATATATAATTATTTAAGAGGACCAATTATCACATATTAGCAGTTTTGGTTATTAAAAATGTCTATAAATGCCAAAACAATTTTGTTTAATGTACAAGACTAAATTTTAAATATATGCCATCACTTACTTCAAATATGTCACTATTGATAATATAAATGTAAGATTATTAAAAAAAATTATATATATTTATTCCTTGTGACTTTAAAAACATATATATTTATGAAGGCATTGATAAAAAATAATTATTATTTTAAATTTTGCTTAAATTAAATAATAATAATTCTCTATGTTTTATATAATTACAGTTTTATGTAATATTACTTAATCAATAAATATTAATATTATTAAAATCTTATAATATAAATTATTATATATTTTTAATGTATATGTAAATAAGAATGGGATTCTATTTTTAGTCAATTAAATGTGAGTATATTGAAACAATGACAAGGCTCTCTAAAATAGAATAAAAAAGGAGAGCTCATAAATACATGACAAGTATAAGATATAGAAACATAACATAGAACAATATACATATATATATATATATATATGTAGGTAAAGAGATATATATTGATGGATGAATATTGTCCACCTCCCCCAAGTCTTTGTGATAATAAAAGAGAGCAAAGACTATTAAGGAACGAAAATACACAAAGTGCAGATGTGCAAGTGTATGTGCAAATATGTAAACAAGGAACAATAGTGAGTTTTACACAGTTATAATGGGAGAGAATAACTTGATAATATAAAAGTAACCAAACAAAATAATATTAATAGTGAATGATGTGATAATTTGTATATAATAATGTTTAAAAAGTCACATGGTGGTCATGATGAAATCTCCACATCGCTGCCAGCCTGGAGGATGATGTTGATGTGTTGATTGACAATTCATTGCAGCGGGAGGCAATATTGGCATAATAGGGTGATTAGATTTGTATTCAGGTTCGGCTGATGTGGGTTCAGCCCCTGCTGGTGTAGTGTCATTGGAACCATTGGTTTGTGAGGATTGATCAGATAATGATTGTTGGCTAGCAGGTGAATCATTAGATGATGTGGGTACGATAGGCTCAGCAGTGTTTGGGCAGATCATGAATCATGATCTGCCCAAACCTTGCTGTGTGGTAAAAAGTATAGTTACTGGTTGTAGGGATTGGGCTGGACTTCGGAATCTATTGGGTAGGCTGGCAGATATTTTCATAGAAACTTCCTGTTACATAGCCATGAACTTTTACGAGGTATTGGCCATATTGATATGGCGGACCAGAGGGTTCAGTGTGGAAATCTCTAAGATTTCCAATTTAAATGAGGTTTACCTGGTAAATCTCTAAGATTTACAATTTAAACTAGGTATACCTTGCAGACCTCGACATCTGCAAGGTTTACCTCGAGGTCTGCAAGGTATACCTTGTTTAAATTGTATATCTTAAAAATTTCAACACTGAACTCATTGGTTTACTGGTGGACCAAGGGTTCAGTGTGCAGAAATCTCATTTAAATTGCATATCTTAAAGCAATCTCATAGCCAATTGGTAAATATTTTTACCTTGTGACATGGCGCTGAATCATGTAAAAAATATGAACTCTGGTGAATGTTCATATGGATTAAAAGTTTATCTTTCAGGAGATCTAGGTAGTTTGCTCCATTCATTATTGTGTTAGCAGGCAGAAAAAAGAGCCCTGCAGTACCCTGAGCTGAAAAGCAGCCCCACACTATTATTTTAGGGGGATGTTTCATGGAGGGTACTACATATTTTGGATTATAATGCTGTCCCTGTGATCTGCAAACATAATTATGGTGTATTCAAAATTGCTTTATTGTGGATTCATCTGAAAATAGGACTTTGGACCAATCTTCCTCTGTCCAGTGTCCATAGGTATCAGCAAAAATGAGTTGCTGCCATTTCATATGCATATTGAGATACGGTTTCTTTGCTGGTCTCCTTGCCAGTAGGTTTAATGTCTTAAGATTAAACTTTACCTGGGTCAAGCCAATGTTAACTAAACATCACTTCTTTGTAGTTCTCTGTGCGCTGCAACAGCTGACATAAAAGGATTGTCATGAATCAGTCTACAAAGTTTGCATACATCATACACTGTCATTTTGGGAGGAGTTCCAGTTCTTTTGCAACTTTTAAACTGTCCTGTTTATGAATGCAATTTTGAAGTATTAGAGACAGTTCCAATAGCTACATTTAAATGCCTTGAAACTTCACAATAGGACATACCTTATGTTAATAATATTACAATTTGGGCTCGTTTTTCAGTGAAATATCTCCTTTTCAACACATAATATTAGTTAAATGCAGAGAGACAATTATGCAAGTGAGACAAACTGCATAGGTTTAATTGTGCAATTTCGTTTATTAATCAGCCAGCCAATCAATCAAATTATACTAATCAATTAGATATGTATATGCTAAAGGAATTTTTTTGTTGATGAATGACACTTTAATCAATGCCGTTCATAATGTTTTTGCCATCACTGTATTTGTAGTCAATTAAATGTGAGTATATTGAAACAATGATAAGGCTCTCTAAAATAAAATAAAAAAGGAGATCTTGTAAATACATGATAAGTATAAGATATAGAAACATAACATAGAACAATATATATATATATATATAAGTAAAGAGATATGTATAGATGGATGAATATTGTCTAATATGTATAAATTAAGTAAATAAATTAAAGATAATTTAATAGTATAATGATTTCAGGCTTTTAAACAGTATATATCACACTTTTTTAAGAATTAAAAAAATATTATATTGAATATATTTAAATTATATTAATGAAAATTATCATAATAATTAATAAGATAAAGTTTTTTTTATAAATGATCCTTAAAAATAATAGATAATATTATTATGGTTTAAAAGACTTATATCATAAAATATTATACTATTAGTATTACATTAATTAATTTATAAATAGCAATACATATATTAAGCGCAGTTGCATAGCCGGCATATCCAGCCTATATGTTTGTATATACTAAATATGTTCATGGTATTTTGATATATATTTAATATATTTTGATATATTCTTGATATTTTGAGAAATGTTTTTTTAAAAATTAAAAAGCATATGTGTATTATAAGTAACTTATAATACACATATCTTAAAGATTGTGTTTTTCAAAAGTCTGGCTATATACTTGTTAGGTTATGTATAATAATGATTAATACAATTGGTTCATAATTTATTGAATAAGTATTTAATTCTATCATGATTCATATATTATGAATGTTCAAATAAAGGTTTAGAGAATGAGATGATCACATACAATAAAAAATGTTAAAAATCATAGACATAGTCATAGAAGTCAAATTATAAACTATAAATATTATTTTATTATCCTAAAAAATAATATGTCTGTATTTGTCCTTTATAATGTATGTTACAAAACATTATTCAATTTTAACTTCTTGCTTACAAAACAAGAATTTGGAAGTTACAGAGCCAGAAGGGAAAATAAATATTTTCAGAAAATAGCAGTTTTTATTAATTATTGATTAACTGTAGTGCCACGATTGTTAAAGTTTTGTATTAATTTTTAAATTTAAAATTTTAATCAACTGTAATAAGAACAATGTTGATTTTCTCTGCATGAAATAAAATAACCGTTAAATAATTATCTATATTTAGCTAAGGTTCAAATTAATTGACAGTAATCAAGAGTTCAATTATAACTTTTAGTTATAAAATTTAAACAAATACTTAAAAATTAGTCAAATATTTGTATATCATAGATTAATAAATAGCAATAGTATATATGACTATTATACTAATATAACTTATATTATATAGTATAAAAGTTCGAATGTGGGATAACGCAAAATATTCATTTATTCACCTTTACAAGTTCCATATTTATATACTGCGCGAAATAAATATTTACTTAAAAGTGTACATAAGCATATAAAATTAAATCATTAGAAAAAATATTTCGAAAATGTTTCTGGTGAACATGGGGTTTATAATTCCTTGTAAAATAACAATAACGAACAGCAGTTTTCTCAAAAAACAAGTTTAGCTGAGACATCGACCCAAACTCCAATCTTATGCTGACACAACATGGTTTCTGGATATCAAAGGTATCAATAATTTTGGGAACTCACGTACCCATCCATGTGAAACCACGCCACGTTTGACCAAAATAATGTGTTAAAGAAGTTATAATAAGTATTTTTAAAAGTTAAAATCCAGCCATAAAAGAAAAACTGTTTGCGTAACATATGAATGATGTTCTGTGTTGAAGCTTGCTGGGAACTGGAAACTGCTTGCTTGCTTACGAACTGACGTGACAAAGTTGGGTTTTAATTAGAACGTTTAATAAACTGCGTGGATATTTGAATTTAAATTATTTTATCAACTATAGAGGTAAGATGCGTGGATATTTCAATTTCTATGATTTGAGTCATAGGTTATATACAGTAGGTACACTCGTTAAAAAAGCATACAGATTATGTTCTCTCTCATTTGTGTTCAATTGGGACACCTTTAACTATCAATAAAAACTGTCTTGTTTCATCATCTTAGTCTTTATTTTTTATATCTCTATGATTATCAGGTAAACAATCATATTTCATGAAAATAAAGAAATGGAGACAAAGGCGGCAATTATATCTATAATACAGACTATAATCATAATAGTTGATTTTGTTATAATTTTACTGTTTTTTTCGTTGAAACTATTATGTAATAATTAGTTTGGTAATAATATTGATTAATAATAATACATATATATAATTAAAATAATATTTTTTGATTATTAACGTTTTGAAATTATTATATTTACCCTAATTGATTGGACATTCACAATTATAATTAATATAGGTTTAAGGGACAATATCTACATGTCCATTATACTTATTCTCTTTTGGAATATTGTACGTGCTATAAAACTATATGAAATGGCTTCTAAATTAATAAATTATATTTAGAACTACAAAAAATATGAATTTTAGCGGTCACACTATAGCTAGGTAACCAACAACTGCAGTGAAGGTTTTACTACAATATTTGCTGTAACACATTAGTATCACAATGAAAAATTTGATTATCCATGGCAACCAAACCATAGTAAGTTCATTTTGTGCAATTCATTGTAATATTTCAAAATGTAACGGTGAAATATCAATTATAACTATATCAATTTTAAATGTTAAAAAAATTCATGTAAATTTTACAAATCTTGGAATAAATATTGATGTATCGCTTCAACAATTAAACATTTTATGAACATATATTTATTAAATATTATCAAATCAAAATACGTTTAGATCACACTCAAGAGTGGAAATGTAATGTTTTCCAGCAAAGAACCAACCGTATAATACAATAAAAGGCCTTCAATACTTGAAGTAAAGCTTAAATTTTCTTTGCTTTAGATTGTTGCAAGTCTTATGCAGGATCCTTCAATAAACATTATAGTTGGTAGTCTTATAGTGACGAAACTATACCCAGGATAAATGCCCCATTGTATTCTATTTTCGATTAAATTGAACGAAACTGAACAGAACCATCACTTTTACATTAAAAAATGTCCTCAAATCAATGTTTCAACAAATTAAAAATGTGAAAAAAAAAGAAATTTAATTTGAAAATTCATTACTATTTTGAATATCAAAACTACAAC
The DNA here is from genome assembly GCA_034780555.1 of Coelogynopora nodosa. Taxonomy (NCBI): domain Eukaryota; kingdom Metazoa; phylum Platyhelminthes; order Proseriata; family Coelogynoporidae; genus Coelogynopora; species Coelogynopora nodosa. Next base: position 23,496 of record JAUZND010025861.1, read on the forward strand.
ACTGATAAAATATTCATTATTTTTACAGAAAAATATTTATCTACCTTTTTGTAGTAAAAATATATAAAACAGCTATTCAGAAAAGAATCTAAAATGAGATAAATTTATAGTTATGCAAAACATCGACAAAATATACCTTTTCACGATTTAAGCAATTAATATCTAGAATCAATACTATAATCGATTAACTTCATACAAATAACTTGTTTTAATTTATATCTTAGTAAATTAAGATAATTTGCACAAAAAAACATGTTTTACTAAATTAAAAACACAATCAAAAAGCAATACACTTAATTACTATTGTCGAAACACTGTCAGTTAATTAATTAATAATCAGACGAAAAACTTGAGAATCACAAAAGAAACACAACATAACAATACGTAGTGAGTAAAGATATAATAATGCTAGGAATATGTACGGTATACACAGACAACAGAGTCCGGGATGTCGGCATACGAGCACAGTGATTACAGGATTATAGCTACGAGAGGGCCCAAACTGTTCGTTTTGATGATAATGAATGAAGTGATGAAATAGTTGAGGTTAATATAGTAATTGTTTCCATACTGTCAAGCAGAGAGAGAGAGAGAGAGAGAGAGAGAGAGAGAGAGAGAGAGAGAGAGAGAGAGAGAGA